>VWYI01032658.1:70719-158500 GCA_013399455.1 Anthoscopus minutus | reverse complement strand
GCGGGTGCTGCGCGGCCGGCTTGACTCAGATTTATGTTTTAGGCTGCAATTCTCCGTCAGGCCGCAGAAGCTGCTGAAACAGAGGCACGCGTTAGGTCCTACTGAAGCAGTAGCAGCCTCCTGCCTGATCGCGCCTTAAATGCGCTTAAATTCTCGGCTGTAGGCCCTGTGCCAGTCAACAAAACACAGGGAAAAGCTGATTAATTAACAGCAGCGATTCCGGCTGTGTTTAATAAGCGAGTGGCTGTGGGATGCGTGGACGCACGAGTGTGGAAATCCATGGGTTACGCGAGTTCACGCCTGGGCTTGCAGCTCACTGACTCGTGTTTGTGTATGCTGCTGGCCTCAGACTGGGCTGAAGATGTTGTTGTGCTCCTTGGTGGTCAAGGTTGGCGGAGGTTTGTTGGGTACAATTTGTTTTGCTGACTCAGCCAGTAAATCCCAAATGAGTATCACCAGGATCAGGGACTCCTTGGTGACTTCCTGGTCAGGTGTCCGACCTGACCAGTGCTCACCCTTTAAAAAGTTCAGTTTAAAGAGCAGAAAATGTGGCACTACCAGAAAGAAAGACTAGTTTAGTATTACTACTTCATAACTGTGAGCTTCAGTGTTAGTGGCCATCCATTTTACCTTTCATAGACATGCTTTAGAAAATAAAGATGTATCTTCTCAAGCTTGAGAATTCCATCCTTGGCTTACTAGAGTTAAGATTAGCACAGCTCAGATTTCATTGGACGCTAGAACAGCAAAAGCAGTCAAAAAAGTCACAACTATGTTGAATGTTAAATGCTTGTTAGGAAGCCAATGGGGATTTCCTGCCACCAAACTGCAAATGTCATTCACAATATATTCATAGCATATTTTCTGCTACCTGGCAGAAATCTCTTTGTGCCTTACAGCCTCTGCTGTGCTCAGACACACTCCTATTGGGCAAAAAATGGTGGCTTGGGTTTCTCTCTGGGTTTTTTTTCCCCTTGGGGATCTCATTAGTTAGAGTCTGTCTGTCTCCTAATCTGTAAAACACGACAGAGCAGTAATAAAGTGAGCAAGGAGATCATGGACGCAATGTAAAACTGATTGCTGTGTATTGATCCAGACTGCAGAAGGACTGAGTTTGCAGAATTTAGTCACGTGGATAAAGGTAAGGAAATTGGAGAGCTGTAGGAGGGAGGTGTTGTTAGCCCTGTCCTCCCCAGGATTTCTGTTTTATGTTACTTGCTGTTGACACAGACAAAAGTCCTCGGCTGTGTGGGTTGAGGATGGCATTCCTGCCTTAGCTTTACTGCCAGCTGGCTGGGGGCATCTCCATGGCTCCTGCAACTGCTCACAAGTGAGTTGTAAAGTTTGGATATGCCCAAACAGAGTTCACAGTTTGCTTTCTGACCTTCTGGAGTTGGACCTGAGAGTATCTACGTAACCACTTTCCACTAGCAAAGAGACAGATAGGAGGGGATGGCAAGAGAACAGAAGGCAAAAGGAAAGGGAATCCCCAGCAGAGAAGCAGCTGTATGTGATTATTAACTACAGATGATAGTTTTGAGGGGAAAGCCCTTCCTACAGGCTTAGTGGTAAACCATTCTTCCTTCTCCAGCCCTATGGGTCAGCCTGAAGCTGAAGGTGAGCCCTGCAGCATGGATACAATTTTCCATGCCTCCCTTGTATGAATCATGCGTTGATTCACCCATTGTGAGTCCACAGAAATGTGTCCAGTCCTGGTCAGCAAACTGAGCCAGAGCCAAGTCCAGCTGTGCAGGACTGACCTCAGTCTTCAGCTGCTAAGGTTCACAGTGCTGTTCTTGGAGCATATTCACTGAGTCAGGGAGCTGTCCTGCCGGGTTCATCTCAGTGAATTGGTCAGAGCAGCCTTAAAAAGAAATTTTGCATCAGTTGTTTAGCATGAAATGACCTGTATGCAGAGCTGGCTTACCCCTCAGTTGACATTTGCCCAGGAAGCCCTGATCTAGCTGAAAACCTCAGGTCTGTGTTTCTCTTGCACCAGAGAGGTTCTTTCAAAGCCAGTGATTAATTGTGTCAGAGGTGCAGGGGAAAGCCATACCCTCAAAGTGACATTTGAGCCATGCACTCTCCCATGACCTTTAATGTTTTCCAGTTGCAATGAAAAGACTCCTGTTATCTGCTCATGCAGGGAAAGTAACAAACTGTTTGATTTTCTACCTTATGCTTCATTGACATTAGCTCTGAGCTAAATGTTGTTACTGTTCTGCTGCATTTTGTATTAACAGCAAAGCCCTCTGTTCCCCTTGGGAAAAATAAACTAGAGCTGCACCATCTTTGTGGATCAGAAGGAAAGGATGACAGCCATGGGGGTGCCTCCTGCTGCTTGCTTTTCTGACTGTCACCTTTCTGCTAAACCCCATGGTGGCAGTGACAACACCAGTCCAGCCTGAGAAACCTCCTCTCCTCCAGACCATAAGAGACTCAGTGGGTGATTTCTGGAGACTTTGAGAAGAAAGGCTGGTTTAAAGCATAACAAAACTCCCCAAGGCACGTGGCATGGCTGGGCTTGTGAACAGTGGTGTTTGCAGCCTGAATGTGCTCCGTGGGTAAGAACAGCTTCACCAGCAGAGCTGGTGAGGTGAGGAAATTCTTAGTCAGTCAACCATAGTTCACTTGATCTGTTGTCAGTCTACCTCCTCATGTACAGCTTATGTCCACAAAGTCTGCTTTTATGGGAGCATTTCAGTTATCTGTGCTTCTTACTGATTGCCAAGGGCCACGTCAGCTCTGCAGGGCAGCGTGACTCAGCCCAACAAACACTCTTACCCTGGGCACACAGGACACAGTCCCACAAAGGCTCTCCCAGGGAAAAAACTCCAACCCCAAGTAGTTTTAGCCAGGAAAATCTTTCTACTGCTGCTTTTTCATCTGTGTGAGTTAAACTGGCATTCTTACAAAACAACAGAAATATGACAGGTTTTTTCCTACACTCACACCATCTCAGGAGTCTTCAGTGGAGTCTTCCTGGAAAAGAAATGGGAAACAGTGAGTTTTGTACTGTAGCAAATAAATGGTAAAAAGAACAAAGTAGCTTGATATTTTCTCAGATACAGAAGACATTTAAAAATAAGGAAATGCTTATTACTGCTCAGTGGCAGAACTAGCAACCAACTATTGTAAAAGATGGGTCATCTCTAGAAATACTTGGCTTCCTTTCTTGAGATGTCATAGTGTTTTAAGAAGGTCCTTGATTACAGGATCCTGGTACCACTAGCTTTCAGTTTTCCATAGAAAACCTTTGCTCAGCTTGTAAAAAAATGAAGAAGGTACTGCAATCCATAGGGAATGTGAGGGAAAATAGTGATTAAATGTAATTAGAGGGGCAGGTCCCCCAGGAACCCTGAGTGTAGTGGGTAATCTTGTCTCTAAAAGAGCAGCATTAAACAATGATAGGAACAACCAAACTTCAAGGAAAAGCTCTCCTTGGAGAAAGCAAGGGATATAAAAGAAATATGTAAAATAATGAACAGCACAGGGAAAGCAGATGGAGAGTTTCTGCTCTTCTTGTCTCAAGTGATGTGAAGGGATATTAAGACTGAATATTTCATGCCAGTAGCAGGGAACATTATTTCCAGGTCTTGTTTAAGTGGAGCGTGGTGCTCAATGCCATGAGAAACCTTTTGAGACAGGAGCTTAGGAACGTGCAGAATGGATGGAAGTTTTATAGGGCAATGTTACGGGCTCTCAGAATTAACACAGATGACAATTTTGAAGATTATCATGTCAACCAAATGCTAACTCAGCTTCAGACCTTTGTAGAGAAGACATGCCTAGCCCACCTCAAGGGCCACCACCTCACATGGCTCTTTCTAGGACAGTGTTTTAATAGACTCCATTAAGACACTGTCAGATCATAAAGACAACCCATAAAACTGGGATGCCATGTTTCTCCTGGTGCTCCTGGATGCCCTGGCATGCTACTCTGCAAGAGTAGCAGAACTCCTCCTGGCTCCAAGTCATTCCTCAGCACCTTAGACATGCTGCAGATGTGGCTGCATTTCACAACAGTTCTTGGTTCTCTCACTCTCCAGTAAAGAGGCTGCGTAAAATTAAAAGCTCTTTCTTCTGTATCTGGAGTGAGCCCATTTTATTAGACAACAGTTTATTCTGATTGAGTACATTAATACCTGAGTCATCAGGGGCTCTGGCTTTCTTTATGTCAGCTTTCCAGGCTAGCTTTGTTATGTGCACTGCTCCCTTTTAATCCCGCCTCAGCCACTCCAGCATTACAAAAGGAGGGATTCTAGTGGGATGCTTTCAGGAAAGTGTAATGGGAAACAGTCTGGTCCAAGCAGCACCTCAGGCAAGCAAAAAGCTCTTGTTTCTGAAATTACTTGTGAGTCAAAACATGCAGTTTCAAAGCAGGTTATGGTTGGGAAAAAAAAGAAAAAAGTGCAGAAAAAGTGGACCAAGTTGGTACCAAGGGAGCAAGGCTGGCATCTTGGTGACTTTTTAAGAGAAGAATTTTATTCTAGATACTGCAGGGTTCAGTACAGGTTTTATTTTACAGATCAGAGATAAAGGCCCTGAGTTGTAGATGTTTTTAGACTTTGTTCTGGTCTAGGTTGCAAGACCTGTGGGTAGAGGGTACAGCCAAGTTCACTTGCAACTAGTGTAGGTATCACACATACTGCTGAGAGGAAAACCACACACCTTTCTGCATTTTAAAACTCTACAACTAAGAAGCTATGGAATGATGTGGGTGCCTAGATTAAATTGAGGAAGCAGCACCCTTACTGCAGGCTGGCCCAGCCAGCAGCTTGCTGAATGGTGCCTCAGTCCTGTCTTTGACCTTGACTGGAAATCCCAGGGATTAAAGCAGGTGGGGACCACAGGGGAAATTTTTTTGCTCTAAGGGTGTGCTAGGTAACAGCCATTATTAGGAGAGGGATCTGTGTGAAAAGTGTCACCAGGTCTTTAAGTGCACAGTTTGTCTTCATTTGTTTTGCTTTGCTCCTACCCTGAACTCATCTCAGCTTCTGCATGACTGCTGGGATTTAAGTCAAATGTATTTCCAGCAACCGCTTTGCATTACAGCAGATGGCAGCCTTTCCCCAGACTTCCAGAAATGAGGAGTTCCTGGATTCCAGACAATGGTGTCTTTTCTTGTCCCCTGGCGTCTGCTAGGGGCCAGCAGAAGCCTCTGTAGGAACCCAGAAACTGATTCAATGCAGCTAGAGATAGAAACAACACTGAAATCTCCTCCTTGCATTCGGAGAGCTTGGCTTCTCACCAGAGGGTGATCAGCTCTTGCACCACCTCTTTATTCATTTAGGATGATGTTTCCCTTCCAGCTGATATCAGAGTTCAACATTGAAGCAATTAAAAATCCACACTAATTCATTTCTTCACCTTGACAACAATGCACAACAGAAAACACATCATACTTGGTGGGGAGTATGTCAAAATCAAAGTGACACTTCTCAGTGCTTGACATGCTGTATTAAAAAGCACCTCTGTTAAGAGACCTACGCAGCTGGCTGAATAAACTGTGGTGTGGGTGAGGCCTCAAATTACTTCATCTGCTGGTGACTTTTCAAAAGAGACTCAGATATGCTCTGTGGATTCACCCAACCCTGAAAAGTAAGGAGGAAAGTGATCAGCACTCTTCTGTCCTGCCCCTTTTTGTTCCAGAAGAGGAATGCTTACTGGGACAGGGGTTTCTGAGATGACCACAGCCAAGCTCTTTCTAACACCTCCTAGGTCCTTGGAAGCATTTCTCACTGCCACATAGCAGCTCCCTTGGCCAAACTGTGTTTTTATACCTACCTTACTGGGACTAGTCAGGCCTAGGGGTCTGTTCCACAAGCACAAGAAAGATGCAAAGATACCTTCTTATGGGAGGCTGCTTCTGATGGAAACACTAAAGAACACAAATTTAGTTCTACATAGGCTCTGCTTTCAATTTCTACTTTTTACCCTGCTTCTGTTCTCACAAAACATGTTAATGGCATCCAGATGCTTATTAACACGCTTCCTAGTAAGAACCAGAGACAGGAAATACAGGCCAGATGAGGAAGAGAAGAGCTTAAACAACAGCTAAGAGAGATGAGAGGAATCAAGACTCAGCAAGGCCAAGTAAAATTTCCTCTGGAATCTTCAAGAAACGAATCAAATTGTTGTCAAATGAATGACACTATAAACTCCAGGGAACAGAAGAGGTCCCACAGGACCAGAGAACCTATTAGCAATATTTAGAGATGTGCCAATGCAGCATTTCTTAAAGACCCACATAAGCCTTGAAGCAACTTCTAGGGGCTTAAAAAAAACCAAAACCGTGTCTAATCAGCTCAGTTCCTCTCTTTGATAAGGCAGCTGGCCTGGCAACTGAGGAAGGGAAGTCACGGATGTGCTGCATCTCCCCTTGAATCACACTGGGTAATGCAGCCACCAAAGGAAATGGTCCAGACAGCATTGCTGTGAGGTGAACAGGCAGTGGAGTTGTTTATGCTCAAGGTGTAACATCCATCATGTCCCCAGCTCTGTGTGTCGCATCAGCCACTGCCATGGGAACATCAGCTCCTAAAATTGGGCTAAAGAGCTAGGAGACTGGATTTCTGTGCAGGTAATACCACGTGGGATGGGAGACACAGGGAGACAGAGTTAACTTCACATAGGTAATCACCATCAGTGAGGAAATGACCAATTCCCCACAATATACACAAGGCATTGGAATTCAGGAGCATCTTTTCCTTACAGGACATGCATACAACTCAGCCCCAGTTCAGCTTATAATGAAAAAAACACTTAAAATACTCTTCCACCAATGTATGCAGCCCACAGAGTCTGCTGCAGACTGCTGCTTCCAGCTGTCCTTCACAGGAGCCCTCTTGTCCTTTGAAAGATGCCCTCCTCTTTCCCAGCTCTGTAGAGTAATCTGGCTAACGAGGAATCTCGAGGCCATTCCACTGCCATTCTCCCATCTTCCTGGCTGCATTCATTATTAATAGCTCCTCGTTAAATTTTAATAAAATGAATATTGGAGGTTTAGGGCTTCATAGGCACCTTTCTTCCTTTTTTTTTATTTCCAGGTCTATTTGTTGGACAAGTTCATTCAGTGTCACACAGGGGAAGGTGCTGATCGATGCATTTTGCAGGAAGTTGCTTTTTAGGTTTATTTCCAAACTCTGCAGAAATACATGGAATATGAAAGCTTCTGCTTTGAGTTGTTTCTTTTTCTTTAAGAAAGCAAACCCCACACAGTAGGTAGACAATTGGTCCAAACTTGCTCTTCAGTTTACTTTAGTAGACACAAGTTTACAAGTTCTACAGTTTTATAGTAGATCTGAGTTAATGAGTTCTGTAACTGAACCATGGATCAGGCTGTCTGGAGAGATGGTGGAGTCTCCATTATTGTAGATTTTGAAAACTACGCATGTTAAACACTTGGAAGAAGAATTTGGGTGGAACTGACCATGACACAGGGCAGATGAATGAAGGAGACCTTGCATACATCTGTGATTACATGATGAACAACATATTTTTAAATCAGATGGTGCAAAGAAACTTGCATCTCTAACTCACAAAAAACTTGTTTGATGCAACCCGGGAGCTCCTAGTGGTGGTTGTTGTTTGTTTGGGGTTTTTTTCTTTTTAAATAGTACAGGAACTCCAGACACACCGATTTTTTTTTGAGTATCAAGAGTAAAGGTTGGTTAAATATGCCCCATCCTGGGGACTCCCACTGCTGCTTTTCTCTTCCTTTGCTGTGCCCTGGGGAAGCCAACCTTGGACACCCACTTTTATCCTTCTATTCTGTGACTGAGCCCCTAAATTACAGACTGAAAGATGGTTTGGGGCCAGCAGAGCCTAAGCCACTTGCATGATTCAACATAGTTTTTGCTGCAGAAGCATAAATAGAGCCTGGCTTTATTAACCATTAGCCTATGAAGTTAAAAGTATAACAAAATGCAGACACACATGGGCTATGAATATATTTATGTTGTTGTAAAGAACACTAATCCCAGGCCTCTATGGTATGAAAAACACTCCACTGTATAAATGTGTATTTGGCAATACTGGCATAGGGCCAGAGGGGATTAGCTGTTTAGGTTTTCTTGCTTTAGGGCTGGCACGGGCTCCAGGCAAACCCCACTTCTGTGGAGGCACTTAGCCTGCTCCAGTGACAGCTTTCCCTGGCAGGCAGCGGCCAGGAACTGCCAAGGACTTTGCCATGAGCATGATTCATCATTGCCCAAAGGTGCTTGAACACACCTTGTGCTGCTCCTGCTCCAGAACAGGTGGAGTGAGATTTCCAAGTGATAACAAGTGACGCTGGCAAAAAACACTGAGTAACACTGAAAGCCCCTGGAGCAATGGTGGAGCCACCGTTGGCACTGCTGATCCTGCCTCCTCAGGAAAGCTGCTCTGGATCCACTTTTAACGTGAAAATGTGAAAAAGCATTAAACATCCATGCCTTGGGTTATGTGGCATTAAAAGGCCTGCTGATTTCTTTAGCTCCCCTTCAAAGTGAAGCAAGCCACTTGAACAGCTTTGCTGTGCAGAGCCCAGGCCCAGCTGTGTCCAGGGGACCACAGGCTGTGGGAAGGCCATATCCCTGTGACCCATCCAGGTAATGTTTATCTCCAGCAATGGTTACAGGTGACACCACGGTGTCATCCTGGGGTGGGACCCATGGACATGTCCCCATTACAGAACAACACTCCAGGGAAAGGCAAGCTGGGCAGGAGAGACCATGACCCCTCAACCCACGGCAGTTTAGAGCCTTTCAGCCCCTTTGAGGTCACAACTCAAGTGGATTGTCCAGGCCAAACTAGAATAGGCACACCTGCATCACAGTCCTATGGAAACTACCAGCCCCTTTGCCAATGGGAAGCACAGGACAGAAGGGAAAGGGGCCAATTAAAAAGCCAGGCTGCCTCTGTGCTGCTCAGGGCAAACCGAACAGATAATGGCATCGCTGGAAGCTGCATTTGCTTTTAATTGTCCTCATTCCACTGAATAACTAATTCTCTCCTCCTCCCACACAACAGGGAGAAAAAAAAAAAAAGCCTTGGCTTTTTGGAAAGGATGAGTTGACTCAATTCCTTTCATCAAGCACATGACAGCAAGCTGCAGTTTTTAGCTTTGCATCCAGGCAAGTTTAGAATACCACTGCATGCATTTGTTTTGTTACAAATCTTCTGGGATCAGCTAAAAATATTATTTTGGAGATATGTAGATATGGAAGCACTGAAGGCTTCATGTTTATCCAGCTCCTAAATTGCAGCCAACCAAAGGGAATTACAGTGGTAGATCCCATTTGTAAGATGGTTATGTCAAAAAGTTATTTTACAGACAGTTGGGAAATGGGAGGTGCTTGGAATCTGAGCATGATCCAGGGGAAAAAGTGGATCCCTTCAGCCCAGAAACAGGCTTTACACAAGACTCAGCTTTCATGAGCTGTTTCCCAAGAGCCCAGGAAAGCCATTGCTCTTCCCTCATCCTTGACCAGCTTCTTTTCCAGTATTTTCCAGGACAGACTGATAGGAAACCCTATCTAGGCTGAAAAATAGGTGACCAAAAAAACCTCAAAATATATTTTACAGGGCCTGGCTCCAGCCAACATGGTTCAATGTATTAAAAGTCACATATTATAGTAGAATCACTCAAGAAAAGGCATAATCACAATAAACACAATTGAGAAACTTTCAGATAAAACAATTGCAGAGGAAAGTGAATTTAACTTCTTGTTCTTTGGGGGGTGTTGAAGCAGAAACTAATATAATGGTCAAGACAATTGCATAAATAAGACGACAATTAATCATGGGAGTGAGCAGCAAAGAAAACACAGATTAAGAAGCTTTTCCCACTGGTTTAACTGTCTTTAACCACACTTAAATCTGACTGACAACATGAACTATCATGTCCTCCCTTCTCTGTGCTGTGCTCACAGGGAATTCTCAGGTGTCTGGCATGTGCCATGCCAGGGCTGGAAGAGAGAAAGCCTTTTGAGAAGACCTTTCCACTACAAAAAAAGGAAAACAGACCATCCTGGCATGAGTTCCAAGTCCAAAGAATTTCACATGCATTGTTTTTCTGGAAGGCAGCAGATCTCCAGTAGCAATCTCAGCACAGAACTGGTACTACAGATGTAGTAGATGAGGTAGAGGAAGGAAGTCAGAACAGATGAATAATTTACTCCTGCCTCAGAGCTGTTTAGTGACACTAAATCATCAAGAGTATTTAAAATAAAAACATGACAATAATTGCAGGTATTGCCAAATTGCAGAGAAGTTGCATTTGCAGCAGGAAAGTCCTTTGAGTTGATTCTGAGGTCATTCGTACTCCTGTGAAATATCTCAGCCCCCTGCACTGGAGCAATAGGCTCTCAGCAGGCAGAACCCAAAATTTGCTGGTGCTTTGCTGCTGCCACAAAAACACCTTCACCAGGAGAGCCAGGCAAACACCACAGCCAGCAAGCAGAGTGATGTTGGTGCTGGTTCCCATCCCCTCCTGCCAGCCCTCCAAGAGGGGCTGTAGGACAAGGACTGAGAGCTGGGCACAATAGCAGCAAACCTAAGAATGGCAGGGTGTGGGCAGGGAGCTCCTGACTGCCAGAGCTGCCACTTTGCCTCTGGTTACTCATCTTCCCTGCAGCTTAGCCTCAAGGAATACAGCTCCAGGCGATGCCTAACTTGATCCCACAAGGGCTTGTGCTGGGCAAGGCACCCCTCTCTGTGGCTGCAGAACAGGCTGTATTGCCAGGGCTGGAAGGCATGGGCAGGATGGGCAGTAGCAGCTCAGGGGGATCCAAGGCAGGAACATAAAGATTCAGGCACTGAGGTTTACAGCTAATGCCATTCCCTAATGCTGCACTGATCCCAGCCTCAGGCATGTCCGAGGCCTCCGGCCCTGCTGTGGTTCCCTAAGGCTGGGTTTGGCATGGCTGCTCTCACAGAGGCACCTGAGGCTTGAGGGGATAAAAGCCCATTTTTTCTGCTGTTTAAATCTGCCCCTTTTTGCTTCCAGGCCAGAGATGGGAGCCGACCAAGAACCAGCAGAACTGAAGGAGCTGGCTGCTTCTTCTGCAGTAGCATCCATCGGTGTTTCCCCAGCTCAGCTTGTGGCACCATCCACGTTACCATGGGATACTGCCTCCCAACAACAGAGAGATGCAGAGCTGTTCCCCGGGAGAAAACAGGGGCCTGAGCTCCTGCTGCTGCCCTGGAAGCAGCACCTGGGAAGGGGCAGAACTGCTGCTGCCCCTGCAGAGGCCACACTTGCCAAAGAATCCCTGATCCAAGACACAGGAACCATCATAGCTCCTACAGAGATGCTTTCCCAGATCTTCCTTACAGTATGCACAACAGTGCGGGTACAAGTGATCTGCTACAGTCACAGAAGAGCCTTAGAAACTGCATTTCTAGGATGATCACAGCCCTTATGTTAAAGCCAAGTGCTACAATTAAAAATAGACTAGCTCTGCCACTGTTTTTACAGAAAGGGATGAGCCAAGACAAGGACCATGAAGTCTGGTCTAATTCAACAGCAACCAGGCCTAATCCAGGCTGAAAGACAGCATGCAAGTAGCTGTAGTCATCAGGGTAGATTTATATTGCAAAACTGGAAATGTATTTTTAGAATTGAGCCTGGAAAGTGTCACTTCAGAAGGAAATCAAGCATGCCATGGCAGGATCATTATGGGATTTGCAGAGCACCTTCCAAAACAGGATTCTCCTGAGGTGACTTCATGTTAAACCCTCCAGAAGGCCAGACTCATTCCTGCAGGTGCAACAAGCCCAGCACAGCTGGGATGGGAAGGCCTCATCCCCAGCCTGCACCATGCTGCTCAGGGCCACATCAGGCACTTGTGGGGCTGGCTCCAACCCTGTGGCTGGGTCAGCAAAGGAAACAGAGCACTCTGTTCTCCCCAAGCAAACTACAGCAACTTCCCTGTCCATGCTCCTGCCCTCCTGCCAGCACCCTGTGCTGCCCTACTTCTGCTTTGGGGAAAAAAACTAAAAAACAAAACCAAAGGGCTTTATTAGCCAGCTGCTGCCTTCCAGCAGTGTTAAATCCATGCAATTTCCTACAGCTGAAAGGCAAATTAGTTCATTAAATCACCTGCTTTACACATTGCATTGCCCAGAACCACACACAAACCAGAAGACTGGCTCTCATTTCCAGAGGCACTTCTGCAGAGCTTCACTGAACTTTAAGGCTAGAAAAGTACCTACACTTAATGTCATTTTACCATTCAGTCCCTTACACCTGCAGTGGTCTCCCAGGGAATAGTCCTGTCTTATCTGCTGCTTGCATCACCAATGCTTCTTGCCAGTCCAGCAAACCATTAAAAGCAGGTGAAGGCCAAAGATCTCACCTGGAGTTGGTTTTTCCAGCTGCAAGGGGCTGCTTTAGGCTGTCACAAGTGGAGCTGTGATTGTCTTAAATCAGCAAGACGCCACCTCTTGCAGCAACAAAATTTATTCAAAAGGATTTGCCTTAAAGTTCAGAGTGCTTCAGTTATCTGTGTATTTTTAATCTGAAATTCACTTTACCATTTACAGAGGACTATTGCAATTGTTTACCAAAGAACAGAATCCTGGGGGAACGCAAACAGGGTTCCAGAGTCAGAGGTGATGGAGCTTGCTCCTCAGACTACTCAACCACTGCTACACTGCCTTTGACAGCCTTTTGATCTGCCTGTTGATTTCCCTGTCTCAAGTGTTTGAGTGCCCATGTTCTGCCCTTCTAAAAATGGAATTAACAAGCCCAACTTGGATGAAGAAAAGTACAAAAACAGGCAGAATGTGGGGCAGACTGAAGAGTGACCTTAGCCTAACACTCCCCAGAGACACAACCAGTTCTGCTCAGATATCTTTGTCTGGGATTTCTTTTTTTTGGGGGTGAGGAGTGGGGAGAGAAGTACAGTGTAAGCATAATGTATCATCTTAAGTGGGGATGAGCCTTAACAAGGGCTGCATGTTGGGCATGACCCTCTCTTCAGCTCCAAATGTACCCAACTGCACCCCTGGCTCCGCACCAGCCTCCAGCTGGGCCTCCAACACCACTTCCCATATTCCTCCTACCATCCTATGCTCCATCTGTGCTCACAGTTCAGCTGTGTTACTCATACTGCTTTGTAGCTGTCATCGTGTCCTTTTCTGGTTTTTCATGTTCCTGTAGTCAACAAGATCAGGACCAGAAGTGTCAATTAGATTTTTGTGGAAGATAGAATCAAGAGTTCTTGTCATTTTAAAAGAGCCCAGGCATTTAGTTCAGTTTTTGCTTACATTTCAGTATTTGTAACTTACTCATTTTACTGTGTTTTGAACAACTATCTCACCTTTAACACCGAGTTAAATATAAAACACACTGACAGGACACACCTGAAAGGAACCATTCAGAACCATGACCAGGGAGAACATCCAAAGTCTTCACAGCTGCTGCTTCTCTGTGCTCTTAATCCAATGTACAGAACAGAGGGACACCTGAGGTGACAACAGAAGGGCCACCCCCAGCCACCTTTCCCATCTCTTGGAAACAAAGCCAGAGTCCCAGAATTTCTGTTTTTGAAAAGTGTTTACTCACGTAGTTTAAATAAATTAATTTGCAAATAAAAATTAAAACTACAGTATACTATAGTTTGAATAAGATGATTAGAACAACTACAATACAGGGATTTCTTGCTGCATAAGTTTCATTACTTAATGCATATAATCTGGAAAATGTCAAAATCAGTTATATTTCTATGGAAAGGGAGTAACAGCAGTTACTTGTCCATGACAGCTAACTGAACTTATAGTACAGATTTCCTGACACATGCATTTCCTGAGTGAACCAAACAATATATATAATTTCTTTTAAAAAATGGAGAAATAATTGACAGTCAAAGTAAGTCATTCATGACATCTAAGTAACACAGGTCTCTTTAAACAAGGAAAATTTTAGAACAACTTCAAATGAAAAATGAAAGCTTTGCTATAAAGTACAGAAATTTGTTACTGTCGATTATACAGTACATATTAGAAAAACAAAAAAAGTATGAAGCTGGCCGAAAAAGCTCAAATCAATCCTAAAAAGGTCAGGTTGCCATGAAGCACAGTGGGCTGGCAGCAGAGCTGCATATAGTGCACTGGTCTGTCTGGTGGATACAGAGGGGAAGGAGAGGGAAGAAGGGGAGAGCAGAGAGACCAGAAACCAGAGCCCACAGCAGCATCTGACACTGAGGGTGTGAGCCCAGCCCAGCCCCAGCTCTCCCAACAGACTGCCAGCTGTGCCCAGCTGCCCAAGGATGCAGGGACACAGGCACACATCCTCTGGCTATCAGGCTCCACTCTGCTCCACGAGTGGCCCAGATGAGCATCTGCACCTGGCAGAGGGGCAAAGGCCAGGCTTGAGGCCCCCCAGCAGTCAGCAGGTGGAAGGCTGAGCATCCAGCTGAGAAACCTCTCTCATGCTGGGACTGTGGCCAAGTCACGTGCCCAGGTGCATCCAACTCTCCCCCCCTTGTCCCCCCATCCCTAAACAGCAAGGAACAGAAGAAGCCTCATCTTTCTGGTCTGTTCATCTTTAACACTGGAAAAATCCTCACAAATGTCACTAATGCTAAATAAAGAGAAGTGTTAGCGTGAAGGGAGAAAAAAAATCCTTAATCTAGACTAAGTTGCATATTTGAAGAGTCTGGTAAATATTCTCCTCATAACCAGATTTAAGTCCTACCAAAGAGACATTTTAAGAAGTCCTTCTTAGCTACCTTTCAACACAGTTAAAGCACAACTTTATGCCATCATAATTTGCATTAGCTTTGTTTAAAAAGCATTTTAACTATTCTAAGAACTCAGTATTTTAGATTAAAAGATTTTTCTACCATTTTCATCCCACGTTCTTCTCCATCCAGAACTACTCTACACATCCAATTGATGGATGTAACACACTATGACCATGCTACTCTCTAAACATTCTAAATATTTTCAGTAATAAAGATAAATAGAAAAGAGTTAATATACATGTTATATTTTACAATGTTTGCATCCAAGCTGTAAACTAATGTTCTTTGAACTATTTACCCTCCATATACAAAAAGAATGAAACACTTTTCAAACACTGTGGGCATGTGATTCAAAAACCATTAAACTGAAGGCATTGAAGTTCACTCTACAACACTTCCTTCACCTCTTCAGAAGTAGTTATTAACTAAAAAAAGCAGGATGTCTCCCCCTTCTCCCCCCATTTCTTCTATTTCCAGACTTTTCTCAATAAAGAGGGATTTAGCTGTTGTAACAAAAAAAACCCAAAAAATTCTTCATCTTAATGCAAACCAGCAAAGCCCAGAGAATATGAAAAACAGTTGGTTTAAAAATGAGAATCGCTTAGCTTATCAGTTTACTGCAGTCCTTGGGAACACCTGTGTTAGTCAAGAGGCCCTTGGAAAATGAGCCTGATGTAACCCTGCTCACCAGCCAGCTGATGCGCACAGAAGGGACAGGCTGCGTGAAAAGTGTGAGTACCATGAGGAAGAGGAATTTGGGACCAATATGCAGTTGTCTTTTCTGAGCACACGTGTCCACATGGGCTGAATGCATGAGTTGGAGGTCCAGCATCCACATAAAATCCCGCTTCACACCCAAGCCACAGAGGCACGTAGGGGCCGACGGAGCGGCACATGGGGCACTCGCGGTCCTTGCCGTCCCTCTCCTCTTTGTTCCCCCAGTTGTGGTAGCCGTGCACGTGGCCACAGTTCAGGTACACCCACGGCTGCTTTTCGTCGACGACATCTTTTCTCTTCATGCTGGGGAAGGCCAGGGTGTTGAAGCCCACGGGGCACTGGGGCCTGGCTGCGTTGATCTCCTGCCTCAGAGCCTCCAGGTGCTTGACGGTCGGCGTGCGCGAGAGCCCCTCGGCCGTGCGCCACAGCAGCGTCGCCCCGCACAGGTCGATCAGGGAGCCATCCTGCAGCTGGTTTGTCTCGTTCTCAACCTGGACATGGACACAGAGAGCTGTCACCCAAGGGTCTCTGAAAAGTAACAATGTGCACTTCCACAATACAAATCTGCCTGGAAGATCCATCGAAGTTTCAAGCAGCTTCTGACTGTCTCCACAAGACACCCAATGGAGAGCCTGGTATCAGCTTCTCTGCCTTCCTTTTGTTTTTGGAAAAACCCCACCCCAACATCTTGAGAGATTAATGTGTGCCTTAAAACAGATCACACCAAGTCAATAAAAGCTCCTCTCCCATCTTAACAACTCTATTTCATCCCTATAGCATTCCCAACTATGTTACTTGGAATGCCTCAAGGAGTTTTAGTCCATCATATTTTAGACTTTTTTCTTTAACCACCCCTTTACACATAGCTTTCCCCTCTTCCCATTAGCACTCCTAGCTAAATACGCCACTTGAAGTGTTCAATGTAGCATTTCTTTTTGCTGAAACATCCCAAGTCACACTGAACCCAGTATCTCCTGGAAATGTCACCAATGCTTTGGAAACAAGAGGAAGAGGGAAAACTCAGAATGCCAACATAGAAATGAATAACCAATGAAATTATAACTATTCTTTATTCTATAAAAAAGGAAAAGTTGGAAAACCTTACAAGCATAAACTCATCACAAGGGAGAATCAGGTAAATACTTGTAGAATGTGCAGAGGCCTCAGAGAGCTTGCAGAAATACAGAGCAGACTGGGAGCTCAATTTAGGAGAGCAGCCTAGATGTGCAATTAAGTACTAGTTTGCAGATAAACTCAGTCAGTTATTCAGGTTGAGCAAGACTCCCTTGTGCACTCAGACACATAAAAAAGCAGTGTAACTAATTGTAGAGGTGAGAACAGAATTCCAGCAGATTCCAGCTCTGTCCCCAAACTATGCCCTTCACGGTTGCACCATTTTAAACAAGTTGCATAGAACACCGGTCACTCCTCTCACCATTTTTCCCCTCTGTTGAGCTGATCTAGTTTCACGGAGGCTGAATACATTTCCACACACAGAAATCTCTCTCCACACCCCTGGCTTGGAGTCTTCTGTGAATCCATTACGAGGGTGCATAACCAGAACTCCATTTGTTGTTAGTCCATCCATTTGCCCATCTGATGTCTTCCACTTTGCAGCTTTCTCCTAAAAGAAATTACATCAATGAGAACCTTTAATGCAGCTGAAGTAGAATTATGAATCAGTTTAAAAAATAAGCCTGCACTGAGCTTTTAGTAGAAAAAAAGAAAAATAAATCCCTTACCCCAAGAAAAATGTTTTTTGAGGAGTCAAATCCTGCAGCATATATTCTTGCTGTAAAGGGAGGGTTACGTTCACATATGATTCTGCAGGCAAACCTTGATATTGTACTCTGCACAGACTGTGTATCCGAATTGCTCTGACTCCCAGGAACTGTATCTGTTACTACAAAATCTATAGGACTCTCCGTTGACCGACCAATCTGGAAAAGCATTGGAAAAAAAAAACCAAAAAAAAGGTCAGAAGTTTGTCTTTGGGTCTAGGACTATTCAAATTCAAAGCAATTAAAAGCAATGATACAAAAATCATGACATTACAGCTTAAAGCACTCCTGTCCACCTGTCTATCAATTTAGGTTTCTGAAGCCTCCTCTGAATTGATGAATTTTTCTGCCTCCAAATGGTCAAAGTTATTCCGAAGGCTCGGTAGAGCCAAATGAAGGAAGGAGAAATAAAATTATGTAATTAAGTCAGTTCTGAGATGATTTCCCATTGAAGGCCTTTTCATCAGAGAGGTTACACTCAGGTCAGGCAGACCAGCTGCAGGAGCACCGAAACAGCCAGGGAACAGCAGTTAGAGGGAAGAACAGCGACATGCAGTCACTTTTTATGCCCAGAACATTCTGAACGGTGCCAGACTAAGTCAAGGTATAGATGTATGAAAATCAGATTATGTGAGCTCTCTCTTCAGATCTGGTAGGCACTGAGAAGCAGCAAATCTTTTGTGAAAGACCAGGTACTAGGTGGTTGTGGCAGAGAGGGGCTACATTTACACACTCAGAACACAAGAATGTAATATCTGGCTACAGTCAGGTTTTCCTGGTAGCTGTGCCTCCTTTTCTTGCTGCAGGGAACCGTGAGTTTTGCAGTCCCACACAACTGCACTGAGTTTGATAGAACTGCACAGGTATCTCTGCTTTTCCAGTCAACTCATCTTGTACTTTTCCTTGCAAAGAAGAAAAGTAATAACCATTTCCCAAACATGCACATAATTGGGTTTAAAGCCCCCTTACACACTACTCTCACTTCCAGAACTCTCAGGGTCTTTGAAAAAAGGTTTGTTATATGAAGACTGATTAACTGCTGAGCAAGAGACCCAAAAGCTTGAGGTGCTGTTTGGTAAGGGCTGGAGAGCTTTCATGAGACTAAAACTGCTTTGTCAGAAACTATTTTTCTAGTGCTTCTTAGGCAGGATAACCCGTGAGTACACAGGGACTGCCAGGGATGATTTCAGATCAGCACACATGCCAGAGCATGCCTGAAGAGAGAACACTCACACAAACATCAGCTTATGCTGCAGTGATTTCATTATAGTCCTTTTGCTCTGTTGTAAGTATTTGCAGTTACAAAGCTGCTTCCTCCACTACTTCCCAACACCTGCCACCTCCTTAGATCCTGCAGTGGCGTCACAGCTAAATGCTGTGACAGCAAAACTCCTTACCATAAACTAGTGGCAAAAATGANNAAAGCTATGCAAGATCACAGTCTGGGAATCAGAGAGAACAAAGCACACATTAAAAAGAACCCCAAAACAAACCCCTTCCTTTTGAGAAAAACAGGAAACAATTATAAGATATGAGGGCACACCACAGCTGCAGATGTGTTTGTGGTCCCTTCTCATACACACAGGAACTGCAGCAAAGTTGTTGTGAACAGCCAGCATCAGCACTGAGGCTCCTCTCTTCACATCTCCCAGTGCTTTAGACATTTCTGGGTTTGCTTAAAGAAGTTCAGAGTATTTTTCATATTAGTTGTGCCAAAAGCTTTCCTGTGTTTTCACACTGTATTTCTTCTACCCTGTCTCCAACTGGCTGATCCCAAATCCCTTTGTAAATGCCAGAAGCAAGGTTCCAAGTGCTTAAAGAGAACCGTGCCTTTTATTCTTCATTTTGCAAGGAGGAACTAGGAGACAGATTATATGACTTGCAGACCACCAGTCAAAGGCAAAATCATAATCTTGCACATTAGTCCCAAAACCTTCCAACTTTCACCTTTGCCCAAGTCTAAAAAAGATGCATAGACACACAGCCTTGTTCATGGGATAGCCTTGGGAGTGAACAGAATTAAATTGCTCTGAATAGTGATTGAAAAAACTGACACACACAAACTTCTGGGTCTGAGCGAAAAAAAGCCTGCTGAGAGGATGCCTTGCTTGAAACTACCAAAAATGAGAACACATTTACTTCACGTACCTGGAACATATCTGTGTTGCTGTCATGAGTATATTCAACTACTACTGTCTGGGCCCGAGACAAAGTGTAAGATATGCTGTGTTGGTCCTTATTACTTATTGCCTATGGAAAAATACCAAATATTATTGAACCAGTAATTGAACAATAATTTTAAAGTATACAGCAGCAAAGCAGAGTATATATATATATATATATACACACACACATACACATCAGCCCCTTGTGCAAATTAATGCATTAAGGCAGATGGTTGTTAATGACACACCTGCAGTTAAACTTCACAAACCCCAATCCTGGCCACTGAAAAAAAGCACTAGGATTGATTCAGCAACAGACCAAACTGGTCTCTTCACTGCATGCTGCAACTAAATAAACATAACTAGGGCTTAATATTAGTCATGTTTTGTGTTAAAGCTACACTGGCCTGAACACAAAAGGAGAAAACAACCAAATGCAAAGGCTAAAACTGAATATAACACCTTCATGGCCATCTCAGTGTGAACTTGGTCAACTGCAACAATGGGACAAAAACTTCAGGACTTCATTCTAAAAATGGGATTTGAGTTAATATTAAAATCAGTAATGATTGATTTAAGATACATAGGTAAAAAGGTGGTGGTAAATAGGACAAAATGGAGAAACTCAGTGTAGGTTGCAGAAGTTATAGCAAAGGTTTCATTTTGTTAGTCTAGATGTTCATTCTGCAATTACCTATTGGGAACTAACAAACACTTCTAAAAATGCTGCTAAACAGCACTTACCAGACCATAAAGAGTTTGCAAAAATAAATGTTCTTTTTACGGATCTACAAACATAGCTCCACTAAAAGAATTTTGGTAGAAAAGTGCTTCTGATTTCAGAATACTTTATACCATTCCCTGAATTTAGGGTCAAGATCCTTAAGTGTCAAGGTATTCTGGGAGTCAAACACTTAATACTACCAGGTTTGTTTAAAGGCCTGATTTTGTCACTGGCAGTTTCTAAACAATCACTAAGCATCCTCAAATCCCATTGTTTTAATAGAAATACTCCATTAGTTATAGAACACAATTGCACACACACTTGAACAGCCACAACATTTTGTGAGAATACTTTAATTATGATGTATTAGTTCTGACATGAAATACAGTTCAACTTCAGGGCCTAAGCCCTTCCTTTTCTGCTTCTTAATGTGAACTCTGATTACAAGCCCTATGAAACACGCCCTGCAAAATGCACCTGTCCTGATCTCTGGGGAACTCCTACCCATTGGATGGAGCACCAAGTGCACGTGGAACTTTTGTAAAGGATCATTGAAAAGTCAGCTGCACATTCAAGCACAGCTAGCCCTAAAGCAGAGTAAGTGCAAAACCACAAAGTCTAGAACAGATGTCTGTAGTAAGTTTGGAAGAAAAACAAATTAGGTTTTTTATATGACTAGCCTGTGCCCAGAACATCCACGCTTCAAAACTGATTTTTTTTTTCTGGCCATGGAAAGGACTATGCACCAAATCTTCTTTGCTGAATTCCTTGCTAACCCTGACAGGTACTAAAAAATTTTGAATAAACACAAACCATTCTTTTCACAGTCAGTTGTTTATGCTGTTTAAACCATTTCCTAACAGCTCTTTATATGGCACAAGGAAAAATCAGACAGACAGACTCTCAGAAGGGAGAAATGAGGCTTACCTTTGCTGCTTGAGGGGTACAGGCAATGTGCACAGTGCTGGGTTTCACCCCATTTGCCTTGGGCCTTTTAAATAAAGCAAACCTACTTTTCCTTCTTCCTCTATCTCCATTTGGGAGAGACCCATTGTACCTATCAAAAAGCATAGAAAAAGAACAAAATCCATCATTCCTGTATTACTTAGTTTCTCGCGACATACAGACCCACAAGAGCTTTCATTCAAGCACCAAGTATTCTCAATTAGTATACTGAGCAGTCTCAATTAGTATAGTGTTACTAATTACAGATATTCAATTAATCACATTTAAATCCAAGAATTGATTAACAATACTGAAACATGCCCACATGATTACAGCACAGAAAACCCTCAGACTCCTACACACAAACACTTACCCCAGTACAATCAATTCACCATATTTGACTGGTGCTTTTGATGGATGATTTTCTTGATCAGGAGAAAACATGAGCTTAGCTAATGACTTCTTCTCAAACTTCAGGTCTCTGATCAAGAGTTGTGGCACACTGTTTTCATTATTTCCTGTAAAAATAAAACCAAAATAAAGTGTAAGAGAAAATACTCTACTCCAATTACACAAACTTGCACATCAATCTGATACCGTAAGCACAATATTTTGTGTTTTCAATGTTTTGGTTTTGCCTGAAATAATTTTAAAAAACACACACATACACACACACACATATACATACATACACAAAACCACATGAATTAAGGTTGAGTTGCCTTGAAGAACTGCCAGATCACAAAAAACCCCAGTTTTGAAGATTCTGCTGTGGCCTTAAAAGAGCCACACTTGTTTTCCTCCATGCTAGTTTTTTAGAATAAATGATACATAGTTTTATTTATTATATTTCATTCAGCTGTTGAGAAATAAGCCAGAAAGGCATTAAATGTAAAGAAAAAATACCACAAAGCAAGATCAGCTCACTAGCTGGAGAGGCAGAAGCTTTCATTAGAAATGCCTAATTCAGAGCTTTCCAAGAAATTTCTGGATTTGCAGATGGAAGGAAGTTGTATGACAATTTGATATTGAGCATACCATAAAAGTTTAGGGTGTGCAATGGTGCAATGTGATCTCTCATGTTTAGCCAGAGACAGAAATGATATAAACATCTGTTTGAAAGAGATTTCCTCAGAGAATTCCATGTAATTCCTAATGAAAACAGTCTTGAAGTGCATTTTTTACTCAGACTTCTGCTTTGAGGAACAGTTCACAATGTATTTTTTACAGCTTCTCATTAGTTGCATTTCCAGACATTTTGACCTGTGTGGCTCATTTCTGACCTCCCTCTAGAGAAAGCCTACCCAGAAGAGCACTCGCTTGATAAAGAATAAAGCTGATGAGAGCCTGTTTGAGGTTTTCTTTAACAGAAATAAGAACATTCCCTTGGTCCTTCCAGGTGAGTTTTCATACCAACTCAAAGAGCTGCTAATCTTTTTTAGTACTGATGGTTAACATTCTGCCTTCTGTGCAAATGCCCTTTTTGACCCACACAGCACTTTTTGAACCCTGTCATCAACTTTGATCACAACTACAGTGCTGTATCTCCACTTTCTTCTACCTTGACTAGACCATGGTTATTAGCAGAAAAGATGTCGTCATGCAGATTTTATCTATCTCCATGTTATGTTGTAAGAACAGAGAAAAGGATGTGGCAGTGCTTGACAGCCTGCTCACATTTGTTCAGAAGCTGATGCAAAGATCCCTTTACTGACCTTATCTCTACACTCTCTCCCAGTCTTTGCTCCTTCACAGAGAAGCTTGGTTTTCAACATGTTTTCTCAAATCTACAAGTACCATATTCAGCATACAATATGTTGATTGCCATCTGCAATCAGCTCACAGTACTCTCTAAAAACTCAAGTTTGCTCCTTCATGCTATTCCACATATTTGGGAGGGCTTCTCACTAATACAGGCAAAGACATCACACTGTCCTCAATGCATTTGCTATGATGCCTGCAAAACAAAACCAGGAGAGTCAGTAGAAATATTTTAGTTTCTCTTTTCATTTCTCATTATTTTCCAAATCTCTTCTTTTTTTCAGGTCTGGGTAGTGTAGATTTCACAGTGCTTGAAACAAGTTAACTGTTGCTTATCTTTGTGGCTATCACACACACTATTATCACAACAGTACCCTGACTGAGAGACGAGTGCATTGCAATAAACCTTTAATACATTTAAATACACTGCTGTGAAGTGCCTGTGTCCCATTTCCAGAATAGTGGCACCAAGCTATTTCTGCTGCCTGGGAAGCAGCGAGCACTTTCAGTTGGCAGCTGTCCTGGTTCCAGCCTTTAGGGCACCCATCACTCAGCTGGTGCTGAAAGTGCATTTTACTGATCAGTCTCCCTTTGTCACACAGGACCAGGGGCAGTGGCACAGGAGAGAGTCAAGGAATATTGTTTGCTCCAAAGCATTTCTGGGTTGCTGACCCAAGCGCAGTAGCAACTCCCCTGGGACTGTCAAGTTACTCAGTGTTGTAGGTTTTGCCTTTAGAATTCTAAAATGAAGACATTACAGCAAACTTATCACATGAAAATGTGACCTTAAATGATGCCAGTAGTCACAACACATTGGAGATTGCCCCATTTGATAAAGATAAATGAACACACATTAACCATGTTCATAATTTCCATGTCTTCCAGGGCCCTCCTTGCCTCCTGGCATTACATCCTGCTTTGGACTGCCACACTCAAACAATGTGCCTGTGAACACACCTCAGGGCTGCTTTACTGACATTAATACTGAACTAGATAGATCCTAGTGTTTAATAGTGCTCAGTTCTTTAGACACATTTCCCTTCTAAACTATTTCTACTTATCAAGTGAGTCTAAATCTTCATGATTTATCTGTATATAAAAATAAGGATATATTTTTCTATGAAGTATTTTTACAACCAACTTCAGCATTTCTTGTTTTATTTTAAGATCTTCTTGCATTATACTTGCTTGCACAGTTGTCTTCTGAAAGAGCTCGACTTCTCATCTCCTCCCCACATGGGTAACCTATTTTCTGCTTGAATATTGATCTCAACAGCCTCTCCCCTACAATTCAGTCTTCTTTATATATAACTAATTTCATCTTGGCCAACAGTTGTCCTCTGCCTTCACATTTAACAACTCAGAAGAAATACTGCCATGAAACTACAGCACTGCCTATAATGAAACAGCATAGGACTAGGAAATACCATGACATAGTAACCAAAGATTTAAATAGCATAACCCCATATTACAGTGTTAAAGAGCTAATCCTTTCACTTAGAGAAAGTGGGAAGGCAAACATTTAAAATAACTTTAGCCATTAGAACAAGAACAGGTCTGGTGCAGCCTCTCCTCCTCCATTCACCCAAGTGAACAATTTTAATGGAAAACTAAAAAAATACACGTGTCAGTCTGAGTCAACTTCAAAGCCTCAGAGAAATAACACGTGAACAATTAAAAGTGTAATGCATTACCTGCACAAGTGACCAGAGAAGTGTACAGAAATGATAAAAGGAGTCAGCAGTTTCCCAGGGACAGACTTCAGCAATATAAGGAGTTATACAGAAAATCTCGGTATACAGAAAAATGTCCCACATCTATTGCTCAGTTCCTCTTTAAAACATTTTATTTTGCTTTACATTTAAAGAAATCCACTCAAGTTTATTTTGCACATGATGGAAATCCACTTCTTATTAGACTTCAGGAAGGTTTGGGCATTAGAAATCTAGAGCCATCATTAATAACACAGCTTGCTCATCCACTTACAAAAATCTGGCTGGAATGCTTGAAATTCATTTTGTTTCAAATACATCTCAGAACCTTTATAAGCTTCACACACCACTTTCACTACTACTACACCCTCAGATTACTTCAACTCAAGCACATACTAGATTCAGTGCTCCTAAAAAAATAATCAGTCCAACATACATACTACTTCTCATCCAGTGTGATTGGCCTTGTGCACTGTACCCAAAAGGAAAATATTTTTCTCCGAGAAATAACAAAGATTATATCTTTCCAGTGAGGTCCTGAAGATCAGCCCAAGGGAAATTTCATGTCTGCAAATAAAACTCAAGTGCTGTCCCACTGGAGATAAGTCTAATCTGCCATGGGATAACATCTCCACTCCTGAAACAAAGCAGGCTTATGGATCATTTAAAGCTGAGTGAAGAACTTACTTGAAGGAACACTCTTGAGTAGAAGAGAAGGATCCAGCACAATATACAACGGGCCTCGTCTTGTAGTATAACCTGACCAGTTTTTTATTCCTAGGGTACTACTTCAAAAAGTTAGGAAAGGCTAATTAAAAAGACAACTTGGCTCTGAAGGGCCAGTATATAGCTAAGGAACCAATTGTTTGAACAAAATACACACAAATTAAATTTTTGCTGCCTTTTGCAGCAGCATTTCCAGACATCAGGGGAACAGACTTCATTGGAGCAAGCTCTGAAAAACAGACTCTTCTGAACTCCTCCAGGATTCTTCACCACTGATAAGGAATAACATGTCAATTACAAGATCCCATCTCATCCAATGTTCTTCCAAAAATCTTAGAACTGGCTGCAGCAAACATTTCATGTCAAGATCTCTGCTTCTGCCAAAGAGAAGAGACCTAAGCCTGAAAATGCTTACCTTTGCACAGTCCTGTATTACAGATTTGAAAAGATTTTGAGAGTAAAGCAACTTGCATGACTAAAGCACAAGTGTTTGCAGCTGGCCCCAAACCACAATGGGTACCAGTTAAAATCCTTCAGTATCAAAAAAACCAAGAAACTGGAACGGGAAGAACTCAAGAACAGGTAATACCTTTTTATTCTTAACACTGATTCCTCTGGGGGCAGCAGAAAGTGCAATGCTCAATACTATCCCATGCAGCTGTTTTGAAGGACTGGAAAGTGACAATAACTGAACTGAGAAAAGCATTTAAAATTTGTTTGAAGAACGTTAAGTCTAGTTTCTTACAAGCCTTCCTGCCCTCTAGTACTCACTGCAGCCACAGAAGGCAAAGATTACTATAACTGAGAAAGCAAGCCAGATTTCTGATTCCATTCCAGTAGAAGGAAAAGTCATATTGTGGTCTCTCCTGTCTCATGCAAACACTGGTCCCTGCACCCAGACTATCCCCTGGGAAGACCTCCCAAACAATGCTTCAGAGTATGTGAGGTTAAGAGCTCACTTTCACTGAGCACATCATTTTCCACGGGGGACAGAGACAGATGAATTTCAGTTGGTTTTGAACTATCAGCTCTAGCTTAACCAGTGACCTGCAACCATTCAGTTGCCTTTCCTGGTCATGAGACTCACTCACAACTAGTCTTTAGTTGCTTCAGCAAGTCTTTAGATTTTGTTTGCAGTAAGGCACAGCAGCTTGTGAATTACGTTTGCTATTTTGTAGACCAAGTACAACTTCTGGAATTGCAGCAAGAACAGCAGCATCTTAATGGTTAAAGTGGGTTGGGGGAGGGGAGAACATAAATTCAATGAGCCCAAGCAGAGATTCATTAAACACTCGGCTGCAAGCTAAAAATACTAGAATAAAAGTCTCTTTGTAATAAATTACCGTCATTTTCTAAACACAGAGCCAGCATTATAGGCTGCTAGCAACTGTAGCTAGTGCCAGACTAGCCCTTTTCTAAAATACTGCATAGAAAACCACTTTCACAGTATAGAAAGAAGTCCTCTGTCAATGAATATATTAAAATAAAAATATGCTGATTCAGATGCAAAAAATGGGAATTTTCCCCTCCCTTTTTATAATATTATATTTATGCTCCATATCTACATATTTTAGGGTATGGATATTTTTTTCTTTTAGAAATAAAGCACAAGACATTTTATCTATCGATGTTTTTATTTTTTTTTTACTATTTGCAGTTCTTGACTGACTACCCTTGCAATTCTCACATCCAGCTCTTCCCTCAGCATTTCTGTGGTAAACCAGAGGGAACAGGGACAAAATAGAATCTAGTCCTTTTGACAAGTATGCAGTGACAGAACATGAGGCAACACACAAGCTGCAACACAGAAAACCCTGATTAGCTATTATGGGAGGGAAAAATCTTCAATCCACAGAGGTTATGAGATCTCCATCCTTGGAGAGCAGCTGCATGTGGCCCTGAACAGCCAGATCAAAGGCAGTCCAGTCCCATTTTGAGTCCAGGGACTGAACCAGACAACCTCCCAAGCTAAATTACTCCAGGAATACAGTTAATTTTAGGAAGTCCACACAATTTTATCAAGCAACCGGAATATGTAGTTTAGATGCATTTTTAACTATTTAGACAAAAATTATAAGTAACTCCATTACCAATGAAACAAGATTTTGTCCTTAACTCTCAAGATTTACAAGTTAGTATCTACAGCTTGATTTGGATTTAAAACTCCATACTGCAAACAAACAATTCACATTGAATAGTGCAACAATACCTGACAATACACAAGTAGGACCCAAGTTTGCCAACATCCAACATCTACCCACACATTTAAGCTCTTTTTCACTCTGGTTCCCACTAGGCAAGTCTCCTGTGACTTCAAGATCAGAAACCAAAATCCTGTGAATACACGCACAGTATTTCACCACTGCATATTCTCTTCTGTGGTTACATCTCATCACATCAAAGGAAAAATCTTGATTTCCAGATTTAAACAACCAGAATACTAAAGTTATAAGTCACTGTAATACAGAATACTAGTCTCTCAAGATGAAGATATTTGCAGGCGTGGAAGGAGAAGGAGGCAATAAGAAATCAGCAAGAAGGGGGAAAAAAAAGAAAAAAAAACCAAACCAACCCAAAGCCTCACAGTAATTCCCAGTAGACTGACTGCTTATTTGAGTATGTGTTCCCACCAAGCCCAGGTTGCCAGGTTTCACAAACAGTATAAATAGTGTTACTGATCTCCACTGGTGCAAGCAACAAGGAATCAGCAACTTGCATCACTACATTTCTGAAAGCTGAGACAAAGGCTGAGAAAATCACTTTTTTCTACGTGACTGGTGAAGCAACTTTCACCACTGGAAAATTTTTCTCCTTTAACTGTTCTTCCTATAAATCGTTCTGTAAGCTTGTATTAAAATAGT
This sequence comes from Anthoscopus minutus, assembly GCA_013399455.1. NCBI lineage: Eukaryota > Metazoa > Chordata > Aves > Passeriformes > Paridae > Anthoscopus > Anthoscopus minutus. The sequence continues at coordinate 130,376 of VWYI01032658.1, read as the reverse complement.
TTTTACTGAAGTGATCACTGAGTAAAAAGAGCATGTTTACCAATCATAGTTTTAACACTTCTCCCAGTTTCCAGTTAAAAGCAAGCTCACGTTTCCTTCCCACACACACCTGCACTTTTAACATCAGCAGGTTTTAGACTCCACTTTTGAGATTAACCACATTCTGTGTACCACTTGCATCCTTCACTAGAGATGCACAGGGAACGTACAGAGATGCATCCGTTAGTGCAATTTAAATGTCCATCGTTTTAGATCAATAGCCATACACTACCTTTCTAAGGAAGAAAATTTATTCTCTTATTCTTGGAAAAGGGAGTTTTCAGCATCAAAAATCCCCAGGAATAAGCCTTGGGAGTGTGGAGTATCAGCCCAGACTTTTACTTCAGTATAGTTTATTATTTCCTTAGTCTGTACTGTACACCTTTTATTTTGTAACTCAGAATAAGCTTAGTCATCCACTGTACACACACAAGTGTCTTATGATATGAAAACAAGATACCAAAACCAAAACAATAAGGCCAAGCTCTGAAATGAGCAAGCAGCTGATCCTGCATAGGACAACAAGCATAAACCAGCACAACAGCTATCTACTACTATGCCTTGAGAACATCTGTAACATCTCAATAGAGGAGTTTTTCATTGTCATAAACAGAGTGAAAGCATCTTTTTACCATGGACACCTGCCATTAGTGGGCTGGTCATCCTGGAAACAAGTCATGCAAGAGGCAGAGCATATACACATACAAAAACTCATTGTCTGTGGAGACTTTGAAAGGAGCATTAACTTGATAGACAACTACTGTTTTGCTCTAAGGCCACAGCCAATTTTGTCCAATCTAAGAAACAGCAGTTTTGGTTGAACTGACATCTAGCATTCTGCTTCAAGTTCTGTTCCAGCCTCAGAATCCAGTCTGAGAAGTTCTCAGTAATTTCAGGAAAGACAGGAACAGCACCTTGAGGACAAGCAACCTTGCTCAATGAGCAAGGCAAGTGTTTTAGAATAGGACTTCTACTATAGGCACATATATAAAAATCTGTACTTTCTGATAGTACTCAAAAATAGCATTCCTCTTCAGAAGACTGAAAAAACCTGTCTATCTAAGCACAGGGGCCTGATTTCAATCAGACCTCTGCTAACTTCAGTTCTCTTATTCTGAACTGGCGTTGATGATATGAGAATGTGGTTGGGTATATTAAACCTGGAAGATTTATGTAATCAATAATGATCCACTCCAACAGACTGACAAAAATCAATTCTGAAAATATTCCCTTGGAAAAAGAAATAGTCCAGAATTTTTTTTTAGTTATGAAAAGTAACAGCTGATCCTCCTCTGAGGAAACCACGATAACCTCCTACGGGTTATAAATGATGTAATTCAGACTGCGTGTGGGAAGCCAAAAACATTTGTCTTTTAGCACAAGGTGTCTATTTTAAAGCTGTCACTGCAATATTATCTGTATCCTTAATTAGCTGAGAAAGTTCTTCACCAGTTAACCTGCTCCATTTACATGCAGTCTGAACCCCTTGCCCCCTTCTCCTCCAACGTCAGCTTTCGGATACAGCGGTGACAACGCGCGGAGCCTCGCACAGGGCTCAGCCCCTCCGGTGCGAGGGACAAACACCACAGCTTGTCCCTGCTCCATCAGCTGAGCTACCTGTCACAGCTACTCACAAAAGCTACTTCAGAAGATTAATTTGCAGCTTTCTCCATGAAGTTCTGGCTGCACTTGCACTTTGTCTGTTACTACAAACTATGCTGAAAAAAATATCGTTTTGATTTTATTTTCATTTCACTCAGATTATCAAATGAAGTTTATTTGTAACCTGTAATCTATATGAAAAAGCTATAAAATAATACTACATAGAGGCATGCTGGGAGAACATCAGGTGTTCATTAGCTGTAGCATAGCTATTTGTATCTTCAGAGAGTGCCTTGCAAAAGTACAAACAGAAAAACAATACTTTGTACAATACTAGAACTAGAGAACTCTACAGTTACAAACCTTCAACATTATCCTCTCCACTGCTTCAGACAAATTACACAGTATTACCTTAAAAAAAAAGGCAACTTTCACTTAGAGTCAGCCACAAGAGCAAAACTTCCTAAGATTTAAGACCAAAGCAGATGCATCTTACACAAAGCAACGGAGCTTTTCAAGTCCAGGAAAATCTACTGTCTGATGCACCTGTACTGTAATATATGGCTGAGGAGTCTGGGCTTGCAAAAAACCACAATGACTTCTTGTTCTACATGCCTGAACATTACAGTTTTGCTTTTTATGAGCCTCGGACTTCCAGATAAGGCAGCTCATGTACCAATGTATCTGCTAAATAGCTGTTTGTATTACACTGAAGCCTTTTCACATAGCATACTATATCATCTTACAAAAACAGGAGTTACAGTTACATTTAAAGCCTTTTTCTCTGTTTGGACAACAGAAATATTCAACAGCTCCATGAGAAATTCCCCTTGGTACAATTTTATAAGGTAGTGACAGTTTCAAGGCACCTTGCTCTGCACCCTGAAAAGTGACTGACACTTACGATCAAACAGCACTTACTATGCTGTGCACTTTGAATGTCTCTGCCTCTCTGAGGTGGAAGAGGAGCCTGCAGACACACTTGCCCGCTCTCAGGTTTCCTTTCCACCGCATCACTGAAAACCACTGCAACTGAGGAGACTTTTAGAAGACAGACTGAAACAATACCACACTAAAAGGGAAAAGCGATGGCATGCAGAGCGCTTACCAGGATATTTGTGTCCTTGCAGTATTCCTACACAGCAGAGAAGAAAAAATCCAACCCTTCGATCTTGTTAAAAATCAGCTGAAATCCACCAACTCCTTTAAACCCCCAGCAACTGCCAGACTGAGTGACTGCTCTGTGTGCTTTTACTTCAGCCGTGGGAAGCACCTCCTGCCTCAAGAGGGGCCGGCTCTGCCTTGCGTAAGCTGGATAAACACCGCGGCACCACACGGCATTGGCTGGAGGCAGAACCAGCATCCTGCTCCTGCTCCATCAATTCATCCATCCCTGGCCCCAAAAAGGAAAAAAGGAAGCAGAGGGTGTGTTGAGAACAATACTGCAGCCCAATTGCCTGGCAGCTCTGTGGATGAGGTTCTCAGAGAAAAACTGATTTATTTCCTTCTCTTATATAACTGTACCCATGCATGCTATACCTTTTCTTCTCTTTTTTTTTAGCCATAATTTATTAGCCCAGCTAGCTTTCCTCACCTCCCACACAAAGAGTAATTTCTTAATACACTGAGAATTATACCAGCAGAAACTCTTCAGGCATTGCCATGTCCATTTTCACTAATTCTGTAGGACTGGACACATGACACACCTGCAGATTCCACCTATGTGTACTGGACTGTCACAGCCAATGATTCTACAATAGCTCAGTCCTGTAAGGATGCACGTTTAGAAAGGCAAATCTGCATGTGCCAGACCAGGTTATGAGCTCATTTCTCATTCCACCAACATTGAAATCACTTCATCAAGCCAGTGGGTGGGATAATTTAAATGTCTGAGCCATAAAGTGGTGATCAAGTTACCACAGCTTCCAAGCTACCTCGTGGAATTCATCATGCACATGCTGCGAGGCTGCTGTAGTCACGATATGACACAGCAGCTTAACCTTTACATCGAGTTCTACATCACAGCTGTAGTGGGTGAAGAAGGGGTACGTGGTTACCCTGGCTCAAGCAATGTAGATACAGCCTGACATTTCACATCTCTATGTTGCACATGTGACTGTTGCCCCTGTTTCTGCTGCTCCCTCCTTGGCTCGCCACCTCAATCTTTTAAATACAATTTTATGTGCTGATCTGCCAGTGTTTTAAAAAGTTAGCTTATCTGCTCTGTTCTTTTTTAGTTGGATCTCTTCCCCAGTTCACCTCACAGTATAGCCACTGGGTAACACTAAAACCCAAGAACTGTCAAAACAGCTTTTCTGTTCATAATGCCATAACATAGCATAAGCTGCAGCTCCACAGAAGTCAGGTTCACTGCTGACAACAAGGTGAATGCATCTGTGTTTTCTCTCTTCTCTACCTCTACTCCACAGCAAACTTTCCCCTAAGTAATACAGTACAGCTGTCCTGTTACAGGATCTTGTCACCTAGCAGAAAATTTATCTGCAGGACAACTTGCCATAAGTTATTCTGGATAATAAAACTATACATAGGCTCAAAACCACTTCTTTTTCTCCTACCATAGATGACCGAGTACAAAGATACCACTTTGCTCCACAGAAGTGGTTGAGCCACAGCTGCTGAATATTGGAAAGTGCTTGGAGAAACACTGTTGTACAGGTGCTCCCTTGTTTCTACTCTTCTGGTCACCAAAAAAACCACAGGACTGAACACTGCTCTGAAATGGTATGGTCATGGTCACAGTTATTAGATTACTAAGCTGACAAGGGTCTAAGGGAAAAACCAAAACCACACACAAATCTCCAACTATTTCAACCCAAATAATTTTGCTTATCTGTCTGTGTGTTTATTCTTTAATCCCATTATACCAATGCAAATGAGGGGATAGGGACCTTCTGTATCAATCTCAAGAGAAGCAGCAGAGACTCATCAAGCCCGATCTTGAGATTTAGGGTGAATCTTCCTCCCTGCCAAAAATCAACAGCCTCATGCTACTGGCACACAAACCCAACATTACCTCTGGTAATGTGTAGATCCTTAAAATGGCAATTTTAACTGGGGTGGAGGAGTCACATCACCCCACCTCTCCCATCACTTTCAAGTATTTTCTGTTTCGTCCCAGCCTATACAAAGTTTGCAGCTTGAATGTTGTTTTAATCAGGGCTAAGGGTTGCTTTTGTGATTTTGTCTTCAAAGAAAAAGGAAACCACATCAGGACTGCATTAGTATCACTTAACACACAGATATGGCACCAAGAGGACAAAAGGTGCTCTGTATTCATGTATTTAGCTGCAGTGATTAGTTGCATTGGTATGATCACTTCTAGGCTGCATTACTTTTCTCACACAAGTTGTAAAACTTGAGTTGTGCTGTTTCAAAACATCCTGAAAAGCAGAACTTGAAGAGTGATTTGCTTCTAGTAATTTGCTCCTTTATTCTCATTTTACAGATGCAGCTGTTTAGTGTTCAGGTTAATAAACTTGTAGATTACTTTATGCTGCAGCCACCTAAAAAGCAGCTGCAGGTGGATTTGCTTTCTACCACCCCACCCAGCCTCCTGCAGATAACAATCCTTACCTGCCTTCATATTAAGTGACCATCTGGAGCTATCAGGCAACACCACATAATGCCCATTTTTATAGCTAATCATGCCTCATCTTAATCCAGGATTTTTGAGAGGGTTTATTTTGCCCTTAGGTACACTTCTACGTGGCTGCCTCTGAATCTCACCCAATAGAGTCTGAACCACTTTATCTCCCTGCCTGTGTTCACTCACAGCCATGCTCTACTCAGCTGTTCTTGTGTCAACATTGCCCCTCACTCTTATGATGAGGAGGGTTTATTGTTTTTCATGGAATCACAAGAACTATACCATGCCTTGAGGACTGGAAGCAAATGCCTCCTGGATGCTGTCGCTAAGCGAGGTATCAGAATCCTCCTGGAGTACAGATACCAATGCCAGACTACAACAATGCAATCTGTAGCCCAAAATATCACTGCTAATTTCATGAAGTGATGCTGAACTGCAGGGGAGGTTCTTTCCCTGAAGTTCTTAAAGAAATAAAGGGCTGTATCGTCATGTTCCTCTATCTGACTCACAAACAGATGCTGTACAGTTTGATACAATTACGTGATTTCACATGACATTCAACATGAGGTCTGAAGAGGAATGAATTTCTGGCTGTTCCAGCTAAAAAGACAGTCATAATTACAGATAGGGGCAATAGGCAACACTAAGGCCTCTACTGCCCAGACTGGCAAGAAGCCTGAATGGCAAATTCTTCATGCTGGAGTTAACCTGATCAGTATATTACTACTACATTTCAAGACTGACATTCTAAACACCTGTTGATAATTTTATTCAACAAAACAGGCAAGGAGTGGAATAAAAACCCCACACAGAATAAGAGCTTGAAATTACTGCATACAGGGTATATAAAAACAGAGACTGAAGGAAAGGAAACTCTGAGGAAAGGAAGACCAGGACATGTAATGATCCCACAGGGGAGGTGTATTTGTACACTGAATGTTGAACATACACTATACACAATCTGAACTCAGTTTCCCATGAAATGAGGGGCTGAATTCTGATCAAAGCCAATGATATCCAAATAAGAAAAAGATTTCATGTATTGTAAGGCATTAACACTGCTAGGGGGTTCCCAGAAGCCTAACTCAGGTGCATGAGGGAAGAAAGGAAGAAGGGAAGATTCCTGACTTACCAGTCCCATTCATCTTTTATGATGTTATGTCACATGTAATCTCTGTGCAAGGAGTTCCCATGTCACACTGCTAGTAAAAAGTCATACCACAGTGTTTTAAAGACATTATAGAGGGGGGGAACCAGCCTGAAGCCAAGAACATGCTATTTAGAGTATACAATAGAAATGCTAATCAAATAATCTGCAGGAAGAGGAGAAGGGAAGGAAATGACCTAATCCCCTGCACTACTGTGTGGTGGCTTATGGCAAGAAGTAAGAAAGTTCTTAAAAGAGCTGAGAAAACAAAGGTCCATTGTTATAGCTACAGCTTCCAGATAAGAACCCTTTTCTGCATCTCAAGCTTATGTGACATGAAGGGTAGATGGTACTTTATGAACTCTTCTACACTGACCACTTTTGGAAGGGGTAGGAGAGGTTAATTAGATTCACAAGACAGCAGTAAAAGATCTAAATAGAATCTTGAGTTGTTAAGGCACAACAAATGCTCCTTCAAACAGATTTACCCATTCTAAAATGCTGCTCATCCAGCCATAGTGATCTTTAAGCAACTGTGGTGCAATTTGTGACCGAAGCAGCCTAGTTACAGAGTGGCAACAAGTTGTCACACCACACAGAGGCACTTCCCATCACAGGAGCCACACTTAGCCATCAGACACATCTAATGAGCATATCTTATGAAACCCTGTTCCACCCTTATATATTTGTGTGCCTGTTCCTCAGCTACACCAGGGAAGTCCTCCACAAGAAAAATGGAGCCCAATGAGCAATTCAACACAGTATCTTCAGCCCAAGTAAAGCATTTGGAAATAAAGCTGCTCTTAAAACAATGTTGTGGTTTAACCAACCCCGGCCAGTCACCACGTACCATGCAGCTTGCTCACACCTCCCCTGGCCCCTGAGAAAGGCAGGAGAATCAGGGGAAAAAAGGTAAAACTCTCAGGTTGAAGTAACAACAATTAAGTAATTGAAACAAACTAAAATAAAGCATAATAAGGAAAAGGGAGACAACATAAAAGAAAGAAAGGAAACCCAAGAAAGTGATGCACAATTGCTCACCACTTCACTGTCTGATGCCCAGACCATCCATGAGCAGCACTCAACTCCTCCCACTTTATAATACTGGCCATGATGTCCTCTGGTATGGAAATCCCTTTGGCCAATTTGGGTCACCTGCCTGGCCATGCTCCCTCCCAGCCTCTTGTGCAGCTCCTGGCTGCCAGAACATGGGACCCTGTAAAGTCCTTGATTCAGAGTAAGCACTTTGCAGCAAAACATCAATACATTAACACTATTCTCATCCTAAACATAAAGTACAGCACTGTACCAGCTGCTACAAAAATTAACTCTATCCCAGCTGAAACCAGGACAGATGGCTCTTCACCTGGCTTCAAGTACCACCTGAAGCATCAGATGTGCTGAATTCTTGAAAATTCAAGACTGAAAGAATGACAGGCAAAGCCTCATTCTGAAGTAAGCACATTTGTTTCCAAAAAGGTCAAACTGATGCAAGTAATTTGCCAAGTCAGAGCCATACAGATGTAGTTGCACCAGGCTTCTTTCCAAGACAGTAAACTTTAATTTCCAAGGTACCTGGAAAAAGCTATTGTAAAAGATTTCTTTTTAAGTTCTACAGGATTGTTTCTGGTTCAATTAATCTTGGCTATGGCCAAGCACTTCCTTAAAGAATTTTTTAGATGTTCAGCAAATCTTTCGGCATCAGAACCCAGATTCACTGAGCTTCAGGTATTATGGTTTCCCCTAAATAAAGAAAGGGAGGCCCAATTTGAATTAATTTCCAAGACACAATTTTGGCACTTGCAAAGCCTTTAAGGTTATAGCAGAACTAGCTGAACCTGCATTACCTGAAATTTTTCATTCCCACAAAGCCAGATCATTTGACCATGGACTTGTACAGAGAATTCTAAGACAGTTGCTAGAAGTAATAACACTTTCAGTTCTGAAAAACATCTTTTTCTCAGTGATGAAAAACATTTCATGTTAGATTATTCATTCAGATTAGCAAAAACAAAAAATAGGAAAAATATTCAATCACAGAATTTCAGCTGTACCTGGCTGTCTCCCCACACTCAAATTCTAAGGAAGAAATATGCTAAGAAGGACAAAGTTTAAAAACTATCCAGTACAGTTTCTAATCAACTCCCACATCACACAAATGGATTTCTTACAAGAAGGCACATATCTACTCTCAAAGAGATAATGAAGGAAAAAGTCAAGTCTATCCAACAGCCCTCTGCTTTATCCTAAATTCCTAACCACACTTACTAAACTCTTGACACTCACCATTTTGACTGCAGTCTCTGCAATTCCAGTAGAAAGTTTTGGATAACCTCAAGACAGCTCTCCTCACTTTTGTGTGTCAGTGTTCCAAGTCCATAGTTCATACCTGAATATTTTGCAAATCACTGTTATAAACATAACCATCTCATTATATTCTTCCTCCTTGCTTCAAACTTTAGGCAGTCTTTACACAAGGCAAAAAACTCAGTCCTTTCTAGACATAGCACCTCCAGCATTTGCACATAAAAACATATGACCTGTATTCCTGTGGAGAGCTGTCAGAGGGCTGCCTCCTCCCTGCAAGCCAAGGGTCAGGTTTGCACAGGGGCCTGCTAGCAGATGTCAGAGCTCTGTACAGACACCTCTGCCTCCTGAACTTCTGACAGTCAAGGACATCTTTTCAGGAATACTTTAAATACTGTTTTATGAGCTCAGGTACAGAACAAATGTTACTTTAGGAAGCAACCCAAGAGAACAAGAACTGATTGCTTGTCACATGCAATAGGTTTCTAACAGAGGTGCACTGAAATATGTCCATATATATTAAAAGCTGCCCCTTAAAAACTAAGGTGAACCAACTTTCATGCTAATACAACTTGCATTTATGCATAAACACAAAACTGTAATTTTTTGCACACTTTAGTTCCCACATGCATCACCTCCAACCATCAATTCAAACAGGACAGTTTCATTCACCTTCTCATGTTGGACCCCCTGCCTGCTCCAGTTTATTACTACTCAGAGAAAAAAATTCATGCCAGTTGATCAGATCTTTTTCTTTCCTTTCTAATCTCATAAGCAATGCATGATTTAGCATATACAGGCACAATACTTTACTTCCTACATTTCTGATCCAATTTGAGTAAGAGGTTTACTGCTTATAAAAATAAACAGGCAGTTGCACTTTACCTCTACACAGGCACTAACACCTAACAGGAAAAAAGTCATTCCCGAATAGCAGCAGTTCAGTGCTAGAGATGCCATCCCTAAATTTTACTCCTTGGCTGAGACAGAAATACAGTTACTTCTTCAGAGGTACAAGGGAGAACTGATGGCTACTCTTGGCTCTTGTCACATGCAATGCTTGGTATTATTCTGCCAAATATATTCCCAACAATAAAAGCCCAGGACAGAATACCTCAACCACAGAGATGGAGCTGTACTATTTCTATGGGGACCCAAGGGACCATACGGCCAGGTTTTCATTAAGAGCTAAGGAAATAATTATGTTTCACATTTGACTTAGAGTTGCAGGTTTTCAAAGTTATTGCTAGTTATAAATTTTCAATTTTCTGTGTTCAAAGAAAAATGTTACCTTCAAATAAGTGAAGGTATCTAGCTCAATATGGCTACTTTAAGCTAGTACAACCTTCAGTTAGAACCAGAAGAAGAAATATTCCCAAGAGTGTGGGTCACAAAAGATAAAGGCATTTTGGTCCTAAGAGAGTGGCCTGTTTGTTTTAAAAGAGCCAGACATTTGAAATCTGTATTGCTTATTGTCTACTCAGTATATGTCAGACAAAATTTAGCAGATGAAGACAAAAGTAATTTTAGATGGGTTGAGTACAGCGATAGTGACAGGCACTGTGACAGAACATTTTTCCAGCAACTGCCAAAGTTGCACCCATTGTGAGGCAGTGTTAAAATGTTCAGCTGTAGTTTCATGGACTGCCCCAGCATTTTCAATGATGCTACATCACATTACAAACTCTAATGCAATTACATCTTCAAGTGTAATTCAAAAAAACCTTCAAAATTTGGCCTAAAAACTAAGTATCTTAAAATTGAGGTTTGAGAATACAAGTTCAGCATATTTCTCACCAACTAATGCTAGTTTATTTACCTGACATAAAATGTTCTAGCAAAACAGTTCAACAATTTCTTCTGGGAAAAAACCCCAAAACCCCCCTAAAACACTAAACAAAAACCCATGCTTAAAGCTCTGTCTTGGCTAGGACTCTGGCTCTCTGTACTTACCAGCTCATATTTCAAAGCTACCTGGAGAAGCCTCCAAAGCAAAAAAAAAAAGGTTGAACAGTTAAAGATGAAGCTAGATGTGAACTAACACAAGCATGAAATAAAATGTACATTCCTTTCTCATTCAGGCATTTTTCTGACATGCAGAAGTATCTTCACACTTGCAAACTCACTTCTAGGAATGACCTCTGCTTTGCACTTTGTACCTGTACGCCTTGAGAGGCAGGCTTTGTGCAAAGAATTACTTGTTTTCTCTCAAAGAAGAATTTTTCCATTCAGGAAATAGGAAACACTGTTGGGCAAATACACTGAAAAGAGCATACAGCCACAAAACCCGGTTTCAGTTTTGACAGCACCACAACCAAGTGATTTTTGAACAGTACCAGACGATTCAGAACACAGCAGTACTTCAGAGAGTTTGGAAATAAATTTCACATGATTTACAGCAGTACTTATTTATTAACCACACTGACTGGTTAATATAGTACAGATTTCTTCCTTTCTGAACCTTGGGAAAGATTAAGAGAAGCCTCCAATTTAACCCATAGTGTGCCCCCCGGATACCCACACAGGCTGTGTTTGGGTATATTCCACAGAAACCTTGTGCCCTGTTTCTCTTGTACAGCAAACTTAACAGTGACAATCTCGCCTGGAGGAGCCATTTCACTTGCCCCTTTTCAGTCAACCATTCAGCACAGACCCATTCTCCAAGAAATCTACCTTTTCAGAAGTGATCTTCACTAGCTTTTCGAGATAGATTGGCCTCTCTGGACTGATATTGTTTGTGAACATTGTTTCACCTTGCTAATAGCTACTCAGAGCCCACCGGCGCCTCGTTCACACCTATTCATTGGGGTTTGCAGAAACCCTGTGCACGTTCAATTTGCTGCTTGTCACCCGTTACTCTTGTCCTTAGTGATTCTCCTGCCATCCCTTGTAAACAGAAGGCTCTGAGGCAATGAACTGTCATGGGCAACTTGACACAAGTTAAGGTTACTACCCAGATTACGCAGAGATTTCTGATACATCCAAGCTGCTAAACCAACGCAAATTCAAAGTAAAACAAAACAACCAAAAATCTCCCTCAAACATTTCAGGAGTATCATCTATGTAATTAACTACTCACAGACATACTACAAAAACTAAAGAACTTCAAATACGGCAAAGTCATTGGAGGCAATTTGACACTAGACACCCAGCATGAGGTGAGTTTTGATGAAAACCACAAGTTTTGTCAGGCTGATCATCAAAGCTGCCTTTAGCACTCACTGTGTGCTGCCTCAATACAACTAGTAGCAGAACAAATTTTCAAGCATGCTCACACTCACTCCAGCAACATCAACCCTAGCTGTAGAAGAGATATTTTCTGTACATAAAGGAAAGAAAACGCTTTCTCTGGCTCCGCAGCCACTGTTGTACCTAAACTTTTTGAAACACTGAAGTCATTCTGCACTTTTAGCATTTCACTGATGGAAGTGTGTGGATTACAAGTCCCCAAAATAAACCTTGAACCATACAAATAAATAGAGCACTACCAGAAGCTTGCCCTCCTCAATTTTATAACAGGTATTCCTTGCATGCAAACATGACTGCTAGGACAAAAAGATGCAAGGTCAGCCACTCTGAAATGTTATCAACACTATACAATGTTACAAAACCAACACGAGGAGTATATCAGCTCCAATAATTTTATTAGTTTCTGAGGAGAAGCATTTTTCTTTTAGAAGCCACTTCCAAGCTGAGGTTTTTTTTCCTTGTTAAAAGGGAAGCACTTCATTTAAATTGCAGAAAAATGTAAAAAAACACCCAAGAACAATAAAAACAGGTAAGCACAAAAACCTATTTTCTATAAAAGTCTTCACTTTAAAACCAATTTGTGGCCTAAGCTCTTCCTTTTGAAAGTATAGTTTAATATCATGGTAGGAAAGAACCTGTAACTTCAGATATACAGCTATTTAACTTTCATTATACCTAAAATCTAACAGAGTAGCTCTCTCTCCCCTATTAGGAATAAGATACACTTTTTTCATTTACTCAAAAGACTGATGTAAATATTATAGGCAAAATGCAGACGTGCGGCTGCTGACACAAAGTTTCAGCCCTGAAACTTGCCCAACAAGAACTGTGAGTTAGAGCCTGGTGCCTGTAGAGCAAAGCACTGCTTTTGGGAACAGCTGCACATTCCCAGTTTTGTGACAGAGACCTGCATTTACTACTTCTGGTATTAAAATCTACAACCTCACATTTGCTGTACTGGGATTTGTCAAAGACCAGCTGCAGAACTAACTATATGTTTTACTTGTTCTAGGTTCTTCTTTTTAATAACAGGACTGAGCCTAACATGTAGGGGTGCAAGCTTAGGAATTACTGGATTTCTTTTCATAGCTAGTCCTGTCTCTTCCAGTCATCCTCCCTCATTCAGCAATATGAAAATCTTCACATGTTACTTACTAATTATTTTATTAATACATTTAAATAAATGTCTTTGTTTCCCAAAAACATGGCATGGAGCTTATTCCTTAACTTTTAATATATAAGTCTAGCTAAACCATAAAAGTTGTATAAGTAAAAGGTTGCAGTTCTCACCCCCAAAACAATACCACTATGATTGTATACACTGAAGCAGCAAGATTTATCTTTACTGGCAAAAAAAAAGGTCCAGAATACAAAAGTTAAGCAAAGATAACAGAAGGCTTAAGACAAAGGGGCATTGAAATATTACAGTCAAAACTCCCAGTGAAGTGGCAGCCAACTGAAATCAAAGATCATAAGAAAAGCTTTCTTGTTAATTGAAAGCAACATGAAATCTCTTTTCGACCACAAATGCACAGAGTAATCTAAACCAGCTTCAGCATACAGAAGGCTGAATCCTTTGACAGAACTTCAGCCTTTCAGGTAACTACCTACAAACTCAACATGCTCCAAAGATGGTTTCTAGTGTTACAAATGAAATTTCTCTAATTAAATTTTAAAAAGTAAAAATACTTGCAGCCTGTAAGTTGTAAGTTTAGCCCAGATTGGAATTCTGCAACAAGATACTCTTCCTTAAGTGTCTTTTTAAAGCATGCCAAAAACATTAGTTAAAAGGATAATCTAAATAAAGCCATTGTTAAAAAAATAAAACTACATCATGCCATGGCTGGAACAGCTAAGGTAGTGGTCAGCGAGGAAGGATTATTTCCTGGCACAGTAACAAAGTAGCAGACTTAGTTCTCCATCTCTCTTTTTATTACTATATTAAACTTTCCCAATGTTTCACAAAAATAAAACTGGTATTTGTAGCTCATCTGATTAGCAGATGATCAATTGTACTGAGCAGCAGAACTGACTTCGTTTCTAAGTATACTGCTCCAAAAAAAAAAAAAGGAAAGATAAAAAGCATGCTAAGCAAGTAAAGGAAATCAAGAAATTGAAGCCCATATTCTGTTTTTCATCATCTACCAGGTCACTACACCAGACCTGATACTTGAGCCCAATTGCACAGGTGTAAGTAAGGATTCAGCTGCACTGAAGGCAACTGAATTCAGCAGCATAAGCAAGATCACTATCAGCCTACCTGTGCAAGACTGTACTAGAACAAATCTTGGCTGGACATGTAATTTAATTCCCACTCTGATTCTGGATAAGCCCCAGACCTTCAAAATAATTACACTGCAGTCAGGTATAGTATTTGTGTACTGTTTCTCTGAAGAGATGAAGCACTTAAATGCCATGTACCCTCCCGCTTCTCAAGCCACCAGCTTCAACACTGTTTCACAGCTCTTCCTAGAGTTTTTCCAAGTGTTTTTGGCCTATGCATAAGTACTTGAACACAGCAAGTCCTCTCTGAGCACCATGTTCCATTAAATAGAAACTTCTTCCTAATGTATTTTCCAATAAGATTCTCAAGTTTATAAAACAAAACTGTAACATCTACCTTACTTTTAAAGGTCTAGACCATACTGCACTACCTCTTGAGCTTCCCCTTGAAACACACAGAGTTAAGGCATTTTGGACTAATTCACTCATGATAAAAACTTGACAGCAAATCAAGAGGCACAGTGAAATACAGATCACTGATCAGAAACTAAAATAAATATTCAGCATGAATTCAAGTTGGCAAACTAATGTTGAATAATGAACTGGTGTTTCCCATACCTAAAATATTTCAGGCTGTTAACCACCAATACTGACTACTTATAACTAGTTCCAAGATTTTGGCAGTTGAAACAGAAATAGCAGCCATTGAAGAACTGATGGCTTTGACCATGAAAAACATTATTATTAGCATCTCATGCCTGTTTGCTCCAATCCCCTAAGATGTAAAATAAGCAAGGTAAAGTTGATGTTCTCACAACACCACATTACTACTTCGGTTCAAGCAATACTGAGAGGAGGCACAGCAGCTGTTGTCCTCAAACTAGAGGGCTAAGGAAAAACACCAAACTACAGATACATTCACATGCAAAGCTACAGAAAGCAGCACAAGAATTTTAAGTCTGCCACATCAGAAGGACATATAATCAGTCTAATAACAAAACTTAAGTCACAGCTCCCTGAACCTCTTAGTAAACTCCCACAATTAATTTGTTTCTCCTGAGTTAGTGAGAAAGCTCACAAAAAAACTGCGGTCAGCAGGTCTGGAGTAAAGACAGGCTGAGGACTGCAAAGCTCAGATCTGAGGAGAAGAACCTATGTGTGTGCACAGTCCAGGGCGATGAGATAGAGAAGGCATCACTCTCATCAGGCAGCAAGTATTGTATCAGAGCCTCTGGAAATAACCTTAGGTAGAAATCCAACATTAGGGCATGAGAAAGTAAATTTGGCACAGTTTAGAAGGCATGTCACTAATACAATAGCCTGCATTTTATAAAAGCTGGGATTGCTGGAGAGAGATACTATCCAATGAACTACTCAAAGCATTCTCTTCCACTTAAAAAATATATATAGTGATTAGAGAACAGATATCTTTACAGATAGTTAGAACAAAACAATAAAAGTAGTTTGTATTGTTCTACACTTGTACTTTTAGCTTATCTCAATCAAAACCCTCCAGAGGTAAATAAAAGCTCGATTTGAAAGGAACTCTAGAAGTAGTTACCAAATTCTCTAGATGAAAATTTTGAAAAGAAGTTCATGTGCAAGTAAAAAAAGTTTGCTCTTGTAGAACAACTGTGCAGATGCAAACTCACCGTGTCCAAGCCCCTCGAGATTGTAACCGCGGTTCCACTTGGATTTACGATACATAACCAAAAGGCTCACGCGCAGAGGGAAAGGGACCTGCTGCTGACGGTGGCTGTCAACAATGAGCTGAGATCAGTTAGCTGCTAGTGCAGACAGGACAACGATTTTCAACACTGCGAGAGAAAGCCAGAGTGAGACCATATGGTTAAGCCCCATCCATATCAGCAATTGAGAACTGGCAGCTGGCAGAGGCACAGGTAGGAGATCTACCTGTCACTCACAGCCGCTGCAAAGAATGGTTTCGCAGAGGTTGGCTCAGTGTCTCCTGGAATAAAAATGTGTCTTTGAACACAGCATACACCCTTCTCTCCAGTCAGTACTCCTAGTGCAAAGCAACTCAAATGCTCAGTTTTTCAACATTACTGAAGGAATTCAGTTGCCAGTCAGTGCATACAGGATTTACTGAAATTTAAGACTGTGTTCTGGAATTATACTGGATAAGTCATAGTTTACATTTACAGAAGACTGCCAGTTGCAGGTAAGCATTAGACAAGCACTGTCAGTAGACACCCTGGCCGTGTGTTGTTCAAAACCACGAAAATGAAGGGATGAAAGGGCTGGCATTAACTTCAAACTACTTAGTGTAAGGGGAGTTGGACCAGATGAACTCCAGAGTTCCCTTCCAGATTACTCTGTTCATTGACAAATCTGGCCACTAGCACAGAGGCATGAGCTTTACATGCAAATACAGAAGCCCTACATCACAGAGTTATTATTTACCACCCATCTGCATGACTGCAGGAATGCCTGAACTTAGTTGTTAACATACAGCAGGAACACATTCTGCAGCTGAACAATTCTGAGGTGGCATAAAGCACTGCTGCCTGCAAAAGCAGCAGGGCAGGCCTGCCTGTGGCCCAGCAGCTACCTGGCACAAGGTTCTACACAACCATGATTTCCACAGACCCACTCTCCAAACACTTTCGCAACTGGAATTACTCAGTGCCAAGTGCATCTGAAGAGATGACAGGAACAAAGAGTTGGGATCACCTTCCATATGACTGCGTCCATTTCCAGAAAAATAGTAAAATTATGTATTTTTAAACACATGGACTAATTAATAGTGAGACAACAGGAAATAAGAATTTACTTCTGGACAGTACTTATAAGCTATGCTAAATCTTGAAAAACATGGAAACTTTACTCCCATTTTTAACTAGAGCTAATTTTGCTTTCTGTATACACACTCTTCTATTCAACTTAAATTGTTTTTCTAGGTAACAGAAGCTGTATTCATCAGTAAAAGACCACTTAGTACAGCATAATCTTATTAGCATGCATATGAAGTTAAAACTAAGCTTAAATGAAGGACGTTGTAAAATTAAGCTTGAAAACAAGTACAGTAACAGCAATGAACAAAAAAATTAAAATTCTGTCTCAGTTAAAAAAATACACCTGGAACAACCTATAGATCTGTCTTCATCAAGGCTCAGTCTTTTCTTGCACATTTCTTCACAGGGCAGTATTTTGTCTGCTCCCATTAATGTGAGGTACCCCCATAATCAGTTGCTAAAATAAAACCTGGGATACACCAACATTAACACAGGTTATGGTCCAGCTGGAAAACCCTTCTACCAACAGTTCTTCTGAATTGGTCACTTGTTTGCATGCTGGGAAAGCATCTTCTGACACTGCCTGGCAAAGATAACCTGCAGAAACTGAACAGGCCCCAGCAGATACTCCAGTACATGGAATGGAATGAGAAGACATGTGTAGGTCACAAAATACAGTCTCTGAAGATAGTGAGATAATATCTGAAGATTGTCAAAGTTTAAGTAACATTCCCAAAGACTAATCAGCATCTCTGCGATGGAGTGAAGTCTGACTTAAAACCATGCTTAGTAATTCAGCATAACAGTAAGGCCTAAGAAAAACCACCAAGTGGCATGATTAAGCTTACAATACAGGCTAACTTGGAATTCCCACATACTTTAACTACAATATTTATTGTTAACAGGTAATGTAGAACTCATTGAGATTTTAAGTCTCTCTCTATCAAGAGAGACTCCCCCCACTTAGATGTAGGTCTCTGAAGCACCGAGCAACTTTATCCTCTGCTGGAGTTGTTAAAGTTGCAAAGCAGAAACCAGAACAGAGTGCCATTTAATAAAAGCAGCCTCAGCAGAAGGAGTGAAAGGAAAAACCCAGGCTTCACCAAATGCCATGCTACTCCACATCAACACAATGGAGGGGAATCCTGTTCCACTCTGAGTGCTATGAGCCACCTGGCCAGAAGCCATGCTTATGCACAGCTACTTGGCTTTGAGGATTGAAAATACAAGATGAACAGCCAAAATCTGAGGCCAGCAGACACAGCTGTCAGGCAGGGATCAGTAGACCTGAGGACTGTAGCATTACAAATGCTCCAGCCCATACTGGCTGGCAGTTTTGCACTATTCTTTCCCTCAGTTATTTCCTTCCTCTCTTTGTCTACCTACCATAATTCCTACTTGTGCTCTGCTTCTCTCCCCTACCTCTTCCCTTTTTTGTCTTTTCGGAGTCCAAGGTCTTTCTGTCAGGCCTCTTCCTATTCATACAGCATGGAAGTGCTGAAAAAAATCAAATTCACAATTTTTGGTATGTTCAGCTTCGTGTCTCGGGATTTAATAAAAAATAAAGTTTCTTGGAAGACAGTTGACAGACTCTGCTTCTAACACTGTCCTCAGTCACAACATATCAGTCAGTATTGAAAAAAAGAGTTCACAAATAGTGCAGTGCTGATTTAGCTTCTACAAATGGAGAGTCTGGCCACTGTGGAGAAGTCTGATCTACAGCTCTCACTGACATGAACAGCCCCCAGCCACACAAATGAAGACTGCCATGGCTCTTCCTCAAATTCTTGCAGAGAAGAAAATGAAGATGATAGCAGATTGGCTGGAACAGCTCTAAGAAAAATCAGTAACAGTAACTGTAAAATCTAAAATTAAAGTAAGTCTGTTTTTGATGCTTTCAGTACACACGGTACATTAAAGTTGGCATAAGCCCAATGGAACATGAAGTACTTGTGGACAATGTCTGCCAAGAGCTAGAAATATAGTACTTAGTCTTTAAAGAACAAACAGAGAGCCTCAGTTCATTTCTACTTTATGCATCTAACAAAAAAATTAAATCAAGGTGATCTTTCCGGGGGAACATTTGTATTAAATCTACTTGGCGTGCTTTGTGCAACACTGAATGGAACCCATGCCCATTGGCAAAGAATCACTGTTTGTCATCCTATAATCCCTTCCACTTGTGACAAAAGGTTACAAACAGATGCTAGACCTGCCCATGTTCCAAAACACTGCGCTTTCCTGCTCAGCATAAGGTTTGTGCTCCTTTGTAAGCTCTCTACATGGTCCTCAGTCATGTTGACACTTCTAAACATCTGACACAGTGAAAGTAGAAGAAAAAATGGGAAGCCTGAACTCTCTACATGGTCCTCAGTCATGTTGACACTTCTAAACATCTGACACAGTGAAAGTAGAAGAAAAAATGGGAAGCCTGAACTCTCTACATGGTCCTCAGTCATGTTGACACTTCTAAACATCTGACACAGTGAAAGTAGAAGAAAAAATGGGAAGCCTGAACTCAGGGAACTCTGCACTATCCTTTTTTTTCACCCACCTCCACATTTGTTGCTGCTTCATTAGTTTACATGCCTCAAAGCAGAGCAAGGTTTGATTAGTAACTGAATACTTAATTGCATTTCTGTAGCGGCTTCCAAACATTAACAAATTAAGCATCAACACAAATGTGAATTCCTTACCTTTCTTAAAATAAGGGTAAAAAACAAGAGACAAACCCAACATCCATCTGGGGCTTTGGACACATCATGCACCATTTCAGCACACAGGCTCCTCTCCCTGTCATCTCCTATATCCTGCACTCTTTCCTAATTGAACACTAGGAATTGTGCTCCTAGAGTGGAGCACAATTCCAGCTTTGTTACATACCTGCCACAGCCCTGCCTTGGGAAACTGCCTTGGGAGCAGCAAGATAAGAGGAAATAGGCAATGCTACACTTGACACCAGCCCAAAGTGAGGCAAGAAACTTCTCATGCCATCTCACTCTACATGTCAGCCAAGCACTACCTGAATCCTTAAAGCTGTAATTTCTTGGTGGTTGATGTTTTGAAATATATAATGCAGCCAGATAAATCTGACTTTTACTCCTCCTCATTAACAACTGTAAAATAATAGCAGAATGTCTACAATACTTGCTATTGTGTGCTCAAGAGACTGAAATACACCAGTCATGTGATTATTAACATGATAATGTTCACTTCTCCCTACCACTGGTCTCTTTTGGCTTTAAAGGAGGCATTAACTCTTTCCTCACCTTTTGGATGAGGCTCCTCTCTCTGCTCCTGTTTATACACTGGCAACTTGAATGAGTCCCTCCCCCAAAGTTGGGGGAGTAAGGGAAAGATAGCAAAAATTCTTGCAACACTTCTCTTGAGGCAGAGGTTCCTCTTGCTGTCTATGCATATCTGAGAAGAGTGGTATATGAGTGCTTATTTCAGTGAGTAAAAAATTAAATAGCCTACATATATATGCATAAAAATTCAAAAGTAGTTGCTGTATCTAAGTCACAAATTGTTCATACGCCCACACTTTCTACTAGAGCACCCTGACCTCTCTCAGTCAGCAGTGAGAGGTACAAGAACCTACTCTTTGTTCATATCTGCTGCTCAGAAACCCTCTGACAAAGCTAAAATACAGGCCACAGTACTGAATGCATAAATATGCACACGTGCAAGAAAAAAAATGGATAAAAATAAAAGCTATTTTTGCATTTATTTGCTTGCATGATCAAGTTGAATTCCTCAACTTCAGCAGGTGGCTGACAGCCTTAATACAGTCATGCATCACTTTTAAAAAAGACAAGAGAACAGACCCTGTTACCCTCACCGTGGTACACTCCAGCCCTCAGGAACAACCTTGACCTGTTTACAGAAACCTCATCCAACAGGCAACAGCTCACACTGCACCAAAAGGGAAAGCTCAACTGGAATGATATTTCACATCCACTAAATGCAGCACCTAATAAATACTAAAACAATTGATGTGGGCTACCGGCAGCATAGCAATTGCCCTATTATTATAAAAAAAAAAAAAAGAACAAAGATCCAGTAAGATGGATCCACCTACCACAGGAATCAAGAGATGATGACTTGGCCATGAAAGTCATCTAAGCACAAAAGGGTGATCACCTGTCTTCAGACTAATATGCATTACAATGTAATTTATCTAAGGCTTGGTCTGTAATTTGTCTAAGGCTTGAGTCTGCTAATCCCAAGGTATGAAGTGCAGTTATAAATATATATGATATGTATACATATATATGTATGTATGTATATTAAAACACAATCTTTTAACTCTAAGAGGCACAAGGACAGCAGACTGGAGCAGGAAGCAGTGTTTATCTGAAGTGTCAGCACTACCATCACAAATTTGCCTTAACATTATCACATGAGAAAAAGAACAAATGAAACATTAAGTGGCTGCTCTTGGGCCTTCCCGTTCTCTGCACTGCCTACTGAAGAACTGCTACACCTTTGCCCTGTTCAAAAGCAGTTTTTAACGGATTGTCTCTAAGTTTCAGGCCATTCGAGCTGGTTCTCTCCCAGCTCCTCATTGGAAGTACATTAAATAAATACCCTCACAACTAGGGGGTGCTGAAATTAGGTGTTACCACAATGACTTGTTTCACAGCTGGACTATTATCTTCTCCCCTTGTAACCATTCCACTGCACAATGTGCTCATGCCACTTGTGGCCATGCTACAGTTTTGTGTGGACTTCTGAAAGCAGTATCCTAACTCTGAAACCTAATTACCGTGAAAGCTTGATCATGAAGATGAAAATAGTAGTATTGATTGAAGAGTCCATAACTCTGGCTTCTCAAATATTAAGTCAACTACTCTGCTTTCCCACACAGGAGGAACTCTCCCAGTTTCTACCAAAAGATTTTATAACATGTTCCTAAATTCAAAAGATTGCAGTTGCCCAGCAAAAAGGAGTCATATCCAAATCCAAGAGGAAGCATATACCCTACCTACAATATTAGCCACTTTACTCAATTGCACTGCAGCACAGAAGTTCAAAGTCATTTTCTGCTAATCTTAAAGTACAGCAGCAATCTAAACACTGAAACTGAAATATCTACCTGCATTTATTTTCTTCCACGTTGAGTACTCCTCAGAGTATTTGAAGTGGCTCAGGAAAAAAGTAAACCAAGCCAAACAGTGAAAAAAAATTAGTGGGAAATGACAGAACTGACATTTTTAGAATATAGCAGTTCATCCCAAGAGGTGCATTAGAAAAGTAAATGAACAAGCTCTTTAAAAGTAAGTAAATTACCTATAGTAAGCCCCCATACACGATGAATTGTGCATTTTTACCCCTAACCTCATAACAATTAAACCATTCAGCTCCATCATCTGACATAAGGATCATTGCTTACTTTCCCTGTTTAGACTTCTGTAAAATCATGATTAAGACAATAATTATTCTTGTAAAAATACTGTATAGAACTACAACTGCTTCAGGTAAGTGGAAAGGATATCAAGGTAGCATGAGACAAAAATCTCAGTATACATATTAACACTTAAGGAGGAGCCTTGAGATTTCTTAGCAGAAATTCTTCAGGGACCACTTTTATCATTTAACAGAAACAATTTGTCTTAAGACAAAGAAAACACAGATGCAGTACTCAAGCTTGTATGATTTTAAAAATCAAGTCCTTACTGTTTAATACTCCTAGACTATTAAAAAAGCAGCAGGATCTGGGAACAGAGAAAGTGGGCACTTTGGGGCAGACCTGCAACTGTCAGAAAGGCACAATCCTGACACAAGGAAAGGAACTACAAATATATGGAACCCCAAGCCTAACTTTGTGACTAGTTAAACCTTGTCTTACAGTGTTCCAAAGGATGTGATGGTTTTGGGGGCCCTATGTGCAGGCTGCACAGGCACAAGAGCTCCCTTTCCTGAAGCCCACAGTCCTACCCAGGAGCCTTGCAAGCTGTTCCAGAGAGTTCAATTGCTCACAGATCAATTCCTAGGCAAAGATGACCAGCTTGGTGAAATGTTTCAAGCTAGATCTAACTCAGAGACGCCAATTTGACTGCCCTGACCCAAAGAACAATGAAGCCATTAGTGTTTTTGGCCCAGATCAAGGACTTACCATCCATGGGGATAAGCTGGCAGGGACAAACTAACCCAACAGCTGCAGCTTTCCAGTTGCTCACTACACGGTTCAGATAATTAAGTAGAAACACTGCAGAGACAAGCAGGATAGCGTAATGATGTACAAATCACATCACCAAGTTTCTTCTCATTATGCCTTTACAAATTCTTGCAGGCCTTGAGCTGCACCAATGTCAAATCTTGACAGTCTTCTCAACAAAAACCAAATCAGTGCCCTTAAATACAATCTCTATTCCCTACCGTGCCCACAAAGTAAGGAAAATGGGTACCTCAGCTCAGAAAAGTCTTTTTATGCATTTGTAATGAAACCCAAAGGGTTATATTGTTACAGAAACATTACAAACTTAAAATACAAGCAGCTAAGGACATCCAGACAGATCAATCAATTGGCAATGGAAGGAAAAAAACCATCGGTGGTGGTCTACTTAAAAGAAAATTGTGGCTAGGCAGGGATTTGTGTTTTATTATTTTTCTGCGTTTTGGTTGCTTTGGGATTTTGTTTTGTTTGTTTGCTGTTTTGTATCTTCAAGTCCTAGCTCCAACAAACCATCCCCCACACTCCTTGGCTAACTCACTCCAAACCCATAACCTGCAAGTACCTACACATTTATGTATCCCATTCCATCACAACTTCAACCAACCCACAAAATATCATTATCTAGTAGCTATTCATGTTATCAACTACCCTTAATAATAACAAAAAAATATTCCAGAGATCATTTCTGGTTTGGGCTTTTTAAACTATAGCTTTTCAATACCCTCTTTGCTGTTCACACAGATATATACACACCCTGATGTAGCCGGACCAGCATCTCCCTGCCCCAAATATCTCTGTACTATTTAAAAAAAACCTCTCACAAGGAATGCTTTTCTTCCTTCTGAAAACACATTTATGCAATTAACTTCTACAAACAGGGCTGGCACAGAAAAACATCTGGTTGGCATAGCTGTCTAGCCAACATCAAGACAGACCAAGACCATTTTGAGCCAACACTGACACATGTCTCAAGTCTTCTACAACATATACAGGTGAAAAAGGAAAGTGAGTGTGAATTGAACAAATCCTCTGACAGGAATATAATTACTGGACCAAAGTAAGAGGATTTGAACATCCCTAATCTAAAAACTGCAATATAGCTTTAATTAGAAGAGTAAAATTATAGGATACTCCCAATCCTGAAACCACAGCCAGAAATTCACTCTAAGGTTTAGTCCACTCTGCTCTCGAGTATGAGATTCAAGTCCAAAATTCAGCATTTACATAAGTACCATGGGTGGCATTCAAGTCCCTGTGATTAAATCCAGCAGCATGGATTAAAACCAAGGTCAGCAGATTAACTTTTATTACCTGCTCATGAACTGAGCCGTGCTCCTGCATGGCAGGCTCCAGAGGATACCATCAATCCTTAACCAAACACTCCCACCCAGGCACTGCATTCAGCCTCAACCAAACAAGCTGCTGACTCGTTCACACTTGAGCCCACGTCCCCAAATGCCACCTCACACGGCAGCCAGGAGACATTGCTGGAGCAGGATTGGTATTGATGAGCACCTACCTCCAGCACAGGGTGCCAGCAGAGGACAACAAATTTTTCCTACAAAGCCTGTAGTTTCCAGTCAACTATTTCACAATCACTCATCACTACAGGGTTATTCCAGAAAGGTCACTTTGAGCAGCTGGGAACATTTGGTGCTCCAAATCATGTCACATGGGTCAGCAAAAGAAGGTCATGGCATAGGGCTCACCTAGGTAGCCCAAAAGCCATGCGCTCACTCGTGCAAAGCACCCAAGAATCTCTGCCTACTTGAAGAAAAAATTTATTTACAAACTAATCTAAATACAGGATACTTGTAAAAGAACATGTAGTCTGCAAGACTAGTCATTTTTCTGCAAATCAAGTTATTGTTGAAGACTTTTTCCAGCTTTTAGCAGAAGGCAGAAACAAAGTAAAGCTTGCTCTTTTTTTTTTAAGTTTCAGGAGGATTTCTAGCAGGACAAAGAGCTTCCATCTCTTTTAACTTGAAGGGCGGGCTTTTGAATATATACATTCAAACTTTTTAAACAAGAAACACAATCACTTGTAACTACTAATTGCCACATCCATTACAAAACATTAAGGCCACAAAAATTGTGCCATGATGCTGTCTTTTGCCGCAGCCCACCCCCAAGCACCCACTGGAGAGCCTACAGCAGCACAGGACAGAAGCATCCCATAAACTGCCCATCACCTCCTGAGAGGCACAGAGACACTGAAGCTTTGCCCAACTGACACTATTTTTCATAACTAAATTGCTATTTTATCTTCCTCCCCATAAATCTTTTCCCACAGGAAGACTAACTGGACCTGACTGAAGATGCAATATTAATTTCAGTAGGATTGGGGAACTATAGCAGGAGTGTGACACTTCTGGTGCATCCTGCTAACCAGTAGATTGAAAGGAAACAGAAACAAGATCAGACAGAAACATGTTCACTTTTTTTCCACTGAAACTCAGCAGCATTCAGCAGCACTCGACCTACTTCCTATCCCATGTCTTTGCTGTCACTTCCTTTGACAATTTGTCAGCACGCTTGTGAATCTGGAGATTAAGGAATGAGTGTCTAGGAGGCAAAAGAGCCGGACTTTTTCATCCTGACGTTCAGTCAAAACTTTTACAGTCTAACCAGCAAGTGACCAGCCAGCAACAAGTACCTCCAACTGCTGGCATCCAGCAGGAATTGCTAATCAACTGTGTAATTTCACTTACAAGTATGCACTTAAAGGTGACTGATTTCTCATGAAACACCCTCATTCTCCCTTTTTTAGCTCAGGGCATGGATTAGCATCTATAAACAGCTTTGGGTTTTCTGTATTCCAGGGCTCCTGTCTGAAAAGACATTTTATATCAAAAAAATACTTGTAGTTAGCCCCTTACAAATGAACAAGAGTTTTAAATACCACTGGCTCCAAGCACATGATCCTCTATTTTGTACCTACAAACACAGTCACTAGCTATAAATGCTGACGTGAAAGGATCCTGTTTTTTACGCCTGGTTTCTTAATAGAAACCGATACTGCTACCAAAACACAAAATGGTTGTAGCAGAGGTAGTATCTTAAGTTCTTCTTTAACTGATATGCTACTAGTTACTCAAAATGTTAATTTCTAGGATGAACACTAGCATGGTGACCTGCTGTGTTGAGAAATACATGCCAGTGTTTAGTAAGAACGGAAACATTCATGAGGCACACATTACACGACTTTACTCAGTGTAACAGTAGGTGCTCCTACATGTTTAATTCATTTGAAATAGGAGATCTTGAAGTTTAAGGTACCCAGTAGCAACCTACATACAACCAAAATGCATTCCTAAAGCTTCCTGGCAGGCCATTCACACAGCTTCAAAGACTTAGGATACTTATCCTGCATAGCACCAAGAGAGTCTAATTTTCCCAGTACCAACGCTCAATTTTCAGCAAACCACCTTTTTCCTGGGGGAAAAGGACAGTGGTGGAGAGGAAAGTGGGGGAAGTGTCCCGGGCAGACGTCTGAACTATGACCCTACATAATTCACTCCAAAATTGTCAGCCTAAAACATTACAAAGCCACACAGACCACACAACAACACATGCAAACGAAGATCTGGGCAGCCTGTTCATTTCCACTAACTTACAGGCGCCTTCTGGAACAAAAAGCAACCGAAGATGTATCATCAACAGGTCATCCGGCTGCTTCTTTGTGGGAAAAAAAATTCGAAACGCTGCTGAACAGAAACCGGAAACAGCCTTTTTTTTTTTTCCCCGGGTCTCCCCCCCCCCCCCATTTGCGTTCAAAATAAAAAAAAAAAAAAAAAAAGATAAACCTATCGTCATTCAGATGCAGAAGCGCCAGCTTCTAGATAGCTGAAAGGCTTTGTAATTTTCCTTGCCAACTAGTGTTTTTTCAAGGCAGAGGAGTCCCAGGAAAAAAAAAAAAGGGGGTGGCCTTTAAGGCCAGAAACACCAGCACTACAGCCAGACTGCTTTTTGCTCGCATGTATTCCAGAAGCTGCATTTTGCAGAGGTGAATTAGCTGCAGTTTTTGAGGTGGCAGTTAAAACAAAAACAAAGGGGGTGAGGGGAAGAAAAATGCTTCCGGTATAAAAACGTAACTGCTTTAAAATATATCCTTTATCAGACGAAAATTATTCAGCTGAAAACACAACTGCTCCTTCCTTCTCTCCCTTGCCTTTTGAATATCTTCTCTACAGCTGTTGCAGGCAGAAATGTCCCCCTAGTACTAGATCCTCCTGAAAATGCATTATTTAACTAGATGAAAACAAGAGTGAAAAGAAAAGCCGGACACAAGTTGCGCTGGACGGCGGACTGCTCACAAAAGAGCCAGGGGCTGAGGAGATGGGAGAGAAACCCTGCAATTCCCCCAAAATTCTTAAAATTAAGGACACAACTTACCCACCGCCCAGCTGGATTTTTCCACAGTAAAACAACATCAAATTTGGAAGAGCTAGGGATTAAAATAAAAAAAAACCCAAGAAAAAGAAGCAAGCTTTCTCACCAAGATCTTTCAGGTTAACAACAGCCAAACAAAATCCCCCTTTGTTTTGTTGTCACCCGCCTGCGTGCTGCTCCCATTCCGCGCTCCGGCACGGGAGGCTGCAATCAATGGACTTGGCGGGGGTGAGAACTCGTTCTTACCCCCAAAAAATATACCTATTACCACCACCGCCATCGAAAAAAAATCCACCCCCGAATTCAACAGAAGCCCGGTGTTCAAATACTGAGCGACTTTTTTTAATTTTTTTTTTTTTTTTAAGTGATGTTTCTCCCGAGGGCAGACGGCTCGGCAGCCGCTCCATGACAAAGAGCTTCCCCAGCACACCCAACCGCAGAGCGGGGCCAACTCCGGGTGGGTAGGAAGCAAAGAACGATTAAACAAAAAAAAAAAAAAAACAAAAAGGAGAGGAAAAAAAAGGACAAAATAAAATAAGACAAAAAAAACCCCAAACTTTCCCAAACCCCGGTGGAAAAAAAAAATATAAGAATGGAGAATTATTTTAGAAACAACCACAACAAGGGAGCCCTGCGAGGCGCAGTACAAAGCGCGCAGGGCGGCGAGAGGGGAGGAAGGAGCCCGAGGAAGGCAGGAAGGGGTCAGGGCCCGGGCAGGCCCCCCCATCCCTTCGATAGCGGCGCGCAGATAGGGCTCTGTCGCGACAGCCGCGATACTCACCCCGGGGAGGAAGGGAAGGGGCAGAAGAAGCACCCCACGCCGACAGGCCGGGAGCGGGGGGAAGGGGCAGCCTCAGCCTCCTCACGGCCGCGCGGAGGGCGATAGTTCCGACTGGGCGACAAGGAAAGATGGCTCAGAGCGCTCACCTCCGGCCGGCAGGACTCGGGCGTGCCGGTGCTGCGAGCCACAGGCCAGGGAACAGCGGCAGCAGCTACCGAGAAGCGGCCGGGGAGAAGAAGCCGATGGACGCCGCCGGCTCCGCCGCCCTCACATCGACTGCCGCGCGCCGCCCCGCTTCGCCGCGCGCCACACCGCCGGGGAGGGGCCGGGTGGGGCCACGCCCCCTGCCCGCCCCGGGGCATGGCGGGAGTTGTAGTCCAATTCCCTGCTCCCGCTAAGCACAGCCCGTGTGCCCGCGCACCTGTGTGCAGGTGTGTACCTGTGTGCAAGTGTGTACCTGTGTGCAAGTGTGTACCTGTATGCAAGTGTGTTTGAGTCCACTTACCTGAGCCCACAGTCTCGGGGTGCCTCAAAAGGAGTGCAGCCGGCAGGTTCCCCCCCTCCATTCTGTTCTCGTGAGACCCCACCTGGAATGCTGCCAACGGTTCTGGTGTCCTCAGCATAAGGACATGGAACTGTTGGAGCATGTCCAGAGAAGAGCCATGAAGCTGATAAGAGGAGTGGAGCTCCTGCACAAAGACAGGCTGAGAAAGTTGGGACTGCTCAGCTCAGAGAAGCTGGTGTGAGAACTCACAGCAACCTTCCAGTACCTGAAGGGGAGCCTTCAGAGGAGCCAGAGAAGCTGTAGCAATAGGACAGAGAGTAATGGGTACAAACTGAAAGGGAGGAGATTTAGGTTGGATGTTAGGAAGAAGGTTTTTAGTGTGAGGCTTGTGAGACACTGGAACAGGCTGCCCTGTTGTGGATGTCCCAACCCTGGCAGTGTTCAAAGCCAGGTAGGACAAGACCTTGAGGCACCTGGTCTAATGGAGGGTGTGCCTGCCCAAGGCAGGCTGTTGGAGTCAGGTGATCTTTAAGGTCCTTTCCAAATCCTTAACATTCTACAATTTTACAATTCCTTGTGTTCACATGTGTTTGTATGAATACACACATATGGATGTATAGAAAAATGTATGTGTGTATGCCTGTATATGTATGTATACATATATAGATGTCTTTCAACTGAAAGATACTTCTAGCCACGTAAAGAAAGACTATATTAATTGATTTTGTTTTGTGTTTCCCATAGCTTAAGAGAAATCACAACCTTGACGTGGTCTTCAATTTTTTTTCATACGTGGTGAGAAGCAGATTTTGACGGGAAATGGGAGTTTTTACCACCACACCATTCAGAAAACAACATGATCCTGCCCCAGCACAACACACAAAATTCATGGAGATGCTTTTGCAGTCATCACACCATGAGCTGCTGAAGAATTATCCAGGATCAGAAATATTAGTCGTGCCAGGCTGTGTAAACTCTACCCATCATTAACTGGAGTTTCACTGGCCCTGGGGTTTTTAAGGAGAGATTAAGAGATGTAACTCAAAGCTCCCAGATTATAAGAACAAAAGGGGTCTGGGTGATCATCCCTCATAATCTCTGGTGTAACCTTGCACTTTCCAAAAATAGCTTTTTCCTCAAAGGCATTATTCTTTTAAAACACCTGAGATAAAAATAGCCCTGATGGTAAATTTACCACACCCCAGCTTTTGATGGCTGCTGCAAACAAAGCACAGTGTTAAAACCGAGCTCTCCTTGGAGTGTTTATTGGTTCGCCTTTGGATTTGCTTTAACTTTGTCCTCCATGCTCGACAGCTCGTTATTCCCTGCCATATTTCCAACCCAGGTATTTACAGTCCTCTGATCAGGGCACACTTTGGTCTCCTCTTTGCTGAGCTCCCGGTACCAGCATCCCCTTATCCTTTGCTACGGTGTGAGTCAGACCCTCACCCCTGAGCAGGAGCATCTCCCCATAGCTGCTGGAGGTTCCCATGGGATTCAGGCACAAGGAAGTAAGGAACACACGTGCAGGCACGTGGCAGGTGACAGCAGCGTGGAGGCATGGGTGGAGAAACTCCTGTCTCCAACTCTGATGTGGAAAACCTGCTGAGTCCCGCCTGCGAGCAAATCATGCTTCAAGCCAGGGACCAGGCACTTCCTTTCCAGGGATGGTGGGCAAAAGCTGAAGGAAATGGGATGGGGAGAAAGACAAGGGGTAGGTGGAAAGCTGCTGCAGACACAGGCAGGCACCATGTTGGAATGAACGGCTGCTGCCTGACCCCTGTGCGCTGCCTGACGTGCTCAGAGCTTTGCGTGTAATGAATCACTTGCCACACATGTGATGTAACAAGACAGTGGTAACAGATCTCATTATTATCCAATTTACATGGGGAAACTGGGGTGTGGAGAGGTGAATATTATGCCTGGGGCGTATTGAGACCAGATTGCAGAGGGCTTCATGCTGCCATCCCATGCTCACTTTACTAAGCTATTCAGGAATTAGGTGCAGCTGGCAGAAGCAGACATGGAGTATGCTGGGGAAAACCTGAGGGGAGAGGATGAGCTTCACAGAACAAAGCCTTGCCCCTAGCATTTGTGTCCTGCCACAACAAATAGTCCCTCTTGCTGTGTTGAATGGGGTCCCCTTCAGCTCCCAAGTGCTGCTCCAGGTTGCTGTCACACGCTGTGCTCTTCTTTAGCATCTAATGTGTTTCTCACTTTGCCCCTTGGGAGGCTCTTTCCTGATTTTGCCTGACCACACCATCCTCCTGCAGAAGACAAAACGATGGTGAGAGATTTCCAATACTCCAGCATCCCTGTTGCAGCCTTGTCCCAGCTGCCTCAAGGATGAGTTCTGGGTGCCAGCAATGCCATTCTGAGCCTGGCCCTGACCTGGGAGAGCACCTGCAGCCAGACCAGGGCTTGTGTCCCATTGCTGAGGGACTGTCTTTTATTTAACTCTAAATTAGCACCTTCATGATGGATTTCTGTTTAATTGACCCAATCCCTTCTTATATCCACACAAGCATTTATCCTTTGCATAACCCCCTGGCTTTAACACTGCTCCTGTTTCCCTTTTCATCTCAATCCTGCCTCAGGGTTCATTTCTTTCTCAAAGACGTTTCAGAGGAAGCTTAAGAGACAAATCAGCACTACAAAACATCCCTCTCTCGTAGGAGAAAGAATTTTCAGAAAGCTTTTCTCTCCTTACAAAAAAAAACCAAAAGGAAACAGATTAATTTGGCGACACTTCAGTATTTCCTTATATTTAACACTTGTCCCTTGCTATGGAAAAAGGGCAATCACCACTGATGGCTTAAAGCCCTCTGCGACATGCCCAGAGGTCTGGAGAAGCTGGTGCTAAAAACTGGGCTTCAGAACTCAGCTCCTTGCTGGGAGGAAGCCTGGGGGCTGCTTTTCCCTCTGATCTTGCCGTGTACCCTTGTACCACAAGCTTGTACCACTACATGGAGAGGCAGCATGAAGCTGAAACATAAAATACTCAATATTTTGGGGAAATCAAGCTGGATTGAGGTGACCTAGCACCATGGATGATTCACTGGAAAAAGAATGGGAGGTAGGTAGAGCATCACCTCCGCTGACACATCTCATTTCACACCGGTTTTCCCCTCCCAGCACTGAAACTTGGAGCAGGAACTCAGAATTGGAGCTCTGAAATAATCTTTGATATTTAAACAACTATTTTCTGTTTTCTGACAGCCACACTCTGTTCCAGTGTTCGTGTTGAACAGTCTCTCTGAGTCAGATGCAAAATAAAGTGACACATGGTCCCCTCTAATGTTCCCATCAGAGCACGTATTGTCCTGTGATCTCACCGCAGCAACGAGGAAACAGCAAAGGTTCTTGGCCAGGTTTCTGCGCTGCTCTTAGCTGCATATGGCCCCAACAGCAACAGTTCATTCACACTTTCCTGCCCCTGTCTATATTATTAAATAAAATGATCCCCAGCCAAGTGGCTTGGCTGGGCTCAGGGCCATGCGGCTAAACGCTGCATCCCCTAAAGCAGCGTGCCCAGTCCAAAACTCTTCCGTGCATCTCCTGGCCATGCCAAGATCATTTTCCAGACCTGGGCTGCCAAGTTCAATGTGACAGGATACTTCACCAAGTCTTCCCCAAAGCCTTGGAGAGGCCCTTTATTCCTGGGGGAGAACCTGTGTCTCCAAAATATGTCTTCATGCCTCTCTAAACCAGCTGCCTTCCTAAGTTGCAAAACTGAAGCTCACATCACCTTTCTCATCCAACCCGTAGGACTACAAGGGATTCAAACCTACACCCAAGAAAATTTCATTGGGGACTGATGCTGCTGGGACTGAGCATGATGACAGGGTGCTGGGCAGCTGCTGGTGCCACAACATGCTCCAATTCCTGCCTGCGTGGGTAATCAGCGTGGCTCAGTGCCACGAGCTGTGATTAAGTCATTAGTCAGTTGCGTGAAAATATTTAAGATTACAAGTCGATGCTGAATTCCTTCTTGGAAGGGTTGAGGAAATTAATATTTAGCTCTGGTGGACACGAGGTCAGAGCTTGTCAAACACAAGACATGACGCTGTCACCCCGCGTGCAGGCATCAGCCTGATCATCAGGTGTTGGCTTTTTCTAAAGGAGTGCGCTAATTCCTTCAACTTGTCACGAGCTCAGCCTTGGGTTCATCAGGGGCTGATCATCAAATCATTGTGAAAAAATTGAAGCACCCCAAACCTGTCAGGTGATTCTTTCTTTACCATGCCAAGTACACGTGCACTGCACTCAGGCAGAGCAAAGGGGTGGCTGTGCAATCATCCACAATCAATCAGGCCGATCGTGTACACCGATTAAATTACGTCCTTCCACCAATTCCTAGAAATGTAATTTGCTTTAAGTTAATAAGCAAACATCTACCCTCTCAAAGTGTATTTGCAGAGCTGTAAAATCAAGGGGCACTTCATAATGGCAGAGAGGAAGGAGGGAGGGAGGGATGGAGCTGTGGTACCAGCGCAGTGTTTAGTCAGGATGCTGCTGGAGTGTCACAGGAGTGGGCCACCTGGATGGACATGTGCCAATCCCCCTGACATACATTAATGAATTCATTCATTCATTCATTCATTCATAAATGCATTCATTATGTGGAACAAAAACTGCAGTCTTATCAGAGGACCTCCCTTTGAATACAGCTGCAGAAGGTTTAAGCAAAACATAAAGCCTTCTGCTGTCTCTTTGCTGAGGACAGGATT
Source organism: Anthoscopus minutus (assembly GCA_013399455.1). Taxonomy (NCBI): domain Eukaryota; kingdom Metazoa; phylum Chordata; class Aves; order Passeriformes; family Paridae; genus Anthoscopus; species Anthoscopus minutus. The sequence goes on along the minus strand of VWYI01032658.1, from coordinate 96,860 downwards.
GCACCTCATGGGCTCTCATGAGATATATTTCATTGCTTGTCCTTGAATGTGTATCTAGAGAGAAAGTTTGTTCAGCACTTGCAGTGATTTCTCCACCAATTGTGCCCTACTTGGTGAAGTAAAGACCCCCACCAGCAGCTCCCAGGAGTATCTCTTGGGTTGCTCAGGTGGGAGAAGGTGCTTGGCTGCTGCTCAACATCACAGCTGTCCTCCCATGGACCATGTGAACTCAGATTCCAGCTTTCCCAGACATGCAGTTTCAAAATTGAAGTATTTTCCCCCTCACTCCCTCTCCTTTTTCTTTTGTTCTTCTCTAAAACATGATCTCTGAAGCTGTCATGTGGAGGAACACATGCATTTTTCCCATGGAGGGGGACATGGTAGCATCTCCCCCTCACCCAACCCACAGCACAACATGAAAAATGGAGGAGGCAGGTGTTGTTTGAGCAAGGCACGTTTAAATGCCTTTGATGAGGCGGAATGAAAACACCACGTGTCACTCCCTACAGCTGCTGTATCAGTCTGGAGGGTGAAGTAGTAAGAGAATCAGGACATAATCAACATTGTGAGTGCTCCCAGCATCCACAGGATGGGTCCAGTTTATAGACTGGTTGAAGAAACAAAACAGATTTTGAGTCCTTGAAAACACACAAAACCACAAATGTATATATGTTTTTGCTTGCATTCAGTATACGCAGCCAATGCTATGGTTTTTGGTTTGGTTTTTTTTGTCTTTTTTTTTCTCACCCTCTGCATGTCATGGAAAAAAAATCCTCTGCTTTCTGCCTGAAAACTCATCTGCCAGAAGGTCTGCTCATTGTAGCTATGATTTAAGCCACATGAGCTGGCTGCGTGGTAACAGAGTAATACTCTTTCTTCACATTCTCACTCGAGCAATATGATTAACACAGTGTTTTCTGGATGGCTTAAGTCTGTCAATCCAAGGAAGAAGTTAAAGGGAAAGAGGCCACCATGGGCTCTGTCAAAATAAGGCTTGTTCAATCATTGCTCCAGGGAGATTTGCTGCCAGGACCTGATTGAAATTCCCCCTGAGGACAGGCTGGCATAGCCACCTTCAACCCTTCATTTTGAGAGCTGTGAGATGCCTACAGCAAGTCCCACAGTGGCCTGGCTGTGGCTGGGCTCTCCAGGTCTTTTCTGGGCAGCTCCAGCAACATCCAAAGGGAGGCTTGGACACCACTGATGACGTGGGTAACATTTTTGGGGAAGGAACTGAGAGGCTCCTACCAACTACGGATGTGTTGGGCAATGAGCTTCTAGTGCTGTATTCCGAGAATTTCAGATCTCTCAATTTCTCGATTCAGCTGAGGGGTCCTATGGGACAGGGCTACAAGTAGCTCTTGATCTTTCTTCTCTAAACCTGCCAGTGTTCGTTGTGTTTGCCCCTTCTCTGGGGCCTGCATGGGATCCTAACAAATGGTTTGGGGTTTCTTTTTGCTTTTGAGGGCACTGCTGGATTTTGGAGTCAGTATTTGGTCATTCATAGCCATGTTTCATACCTGGACTAATATGACTGATATCAAATCTCCTCGCTCTCACCTGAAGGATCAGAACGTTTCCTGGTGATGCTCTTTCATTTGCATTTACAATTACTATTGTACTTCATTTAGCATGATATTGTCCTTTCAGCTGGGAAAACATCCCTCCTTCAGCCCCTTGGTTTTACTTGGGCTCTCCTGAAGGAAACCACTGGGGTGCTGAAGAGGGAAAAGCCCTGTTCTGGAGGTGCCTGCACGCTGCTACAACCCACAGTGAATCAGAGCTGTGAAAGCACAGGCTCGCTAGCAGGAGCCAGCATCCCACCTTCCTTGCAAGTGCTCAGCTCTGCCTGCCCACCAGCCACGACTTTGGAGGCTCCACTGTGTCCAGCATCATCCTGAGGAAGATGTAACCATTCAACCCTCTCCTGGTGGTCTTTGCCAGAACCCCACCACCACCATGCGGCCTCTAATGGCTTGGTGATGAATGGCCCCTAATACATATTGGCTGTGTCTGTGACAATGGAATAACCTGTTCCAGAGCCTCAGCACCACTTTGGAGCTGGTGAACTCAAGCACTGACCAGGCATGGGTAGGAAGTAGTGAGAGCTGGAGGTGTCCTGCCACAAGAACTGTGGATGGGGTTACCTTGTCTAGGGCTGCAGCAGGCTTTGACAGCAGCAGGACATTCCCAGCTGGACTCAGGACTGGGAAGCCAGCCACAAAACATTTATTAATACAAGATTTTATTGATATATTGATATATTAATATGTAAATATATTTATTGATTTATTAATATATGTGTTGTCTTTGGGGCTTGATAATGCCCCAAAAGCCACTGGTGTAACCCAAGCTCATCCTCTTCCTCAGTGCTGGCAACACTGATGCTCCTCACGAGCAGTGGCTGATGTGATGCCTACCAAGCCAAGGTTCACTGCCATCAGAAACAAGGCTTTCCCAGCAGGAAAACTAGAAATTGGAGGGGCAAACATGTTGTTTTTAAAAGCCCCCTAATTGCAAAAGGGCAAAAGAAATGAAACGGTCGCAGAATGCCTAGTGAGTCAGACACACTAAGGTGTGGTATCACAGAGCTTGGCTGATCCACCCTTGCTTCACTGGAGCCAAGCAGTTTCTCGGGGTTGGGTGTTGACATTTTTCCTGGCTACAGCCATGCCAGGACCAGCTGCTGCCCATCCCTGGCCTTGGCAGATCCCATCCCTTGTGCTGCTCTGGGAGGGGGCACATGGGGAAATCGATGGTGTTGTCTTGTATCATCCAATGAACCAAAGGGAACAAAAACTGCAGAAGCAACGTGAGCAAAGCATCAGAGAGATGAAAAGGAGGATTTTTTTTTAGGGTGCAGACTCATAGCAAAGCTGAGCTTTGACCCCTGCGAGACCAGGAAATGTAGTTGCAGTGTCTGCACCCAATTCTGGTGGCAGCAATTTCTGCTACATAGCAACAGTTGTTATGTAGCAATAATACTTGGCAAATTTCAGGGCACTTGAGAAGTATTAATTAATCTGCACATCAGCCTTGTCAGGTAGGCAGCTAAATATTTTCACCTGTGCTTTATAGCTTGGGAAGTGAGACCACAAGTGAGAAGAAAGCAGCAGTTTGTCCATAGTCACAGCACAAGCAGCTGCCAACATGAGGGTAGTGTTCAGCAACTGCCTCAGAGCAGGAGCGCTGATGCAAAGGAAAACCAAGGGAAAACCAGATAGTGCATCAGGGGATTCAGAGGAAGCACCTAGTTTTCAATCCAGTGAAGCAAACCTCAGAGGGACTGGCATTTCACAGCTCAGTTTAATTATACTAATCACTTTGATGATGACTCCTGACATTCACCTTCATTAGCCACTGGCGGCCACGCTCAGCTGCTGCGACTTCAGAGCTATCAATGTCTGCTTTAAATAACCCATGAGTAAAATCAGATGGGAGACACTGTGTCTGGGCTCTTCTCTGGCATAGTCTGCGTGGAGGTGGCTAGGAATGCAAGACTGAAGCCAAAACTGCAGTTTAACCCTGGCTGAACATAGGCATGATCTTTCTCTGGAGGTCTTGGGTGGGGAGAGCTTTTCTCTTTGGCACTGAGAGCCATGGCAGAGTGGAAGTGGAGAGCAGAGGTGATGTGCAAGGAAGGACTAGGGGAAGTCAAGTCTAGACCATGGCAACACATCAGTTGCCTTGGTGTCAGTGCTACACCTTCTGTTGCATAAACAAGTAGCCCATGCCATAACCAGGCTTCAGCCCAAGGGATTTTTTTGCCCAAGTGCCCATTGTCCCCAAACAAACAGCAATTCAGGTCACACTGAGGGTAGTCATATCCTAAAGGTAGGGGATAGGACAGCTGGAAGGGCAAAGCAAAAGGCAGGAGGACATGTGGTGCCACAGCCATCCTTCAAAGCTCAAGGCTGCATGGTCAAAGAACAGCTGGACCCTCTCCCACAGCTCTGAGGCCCTTGTTGTGACCATGCTGCCCTTGCTGGCAGTGTGCTTTGATTGCCTTAAACCAGGAAGAAATGTAGGAAAATCACAAAATCCCAGACAGACCGCAAAGGTGTTGTGATGCAGCTGCTTTGGTTTTCCTTCCTTGTGGTTTGTTGTGCTGTTTCCAGCTTGTGATTCTCATTTTACTAGGAATGCTGCTCAGCAAACACAGACAAAACTTTCAGTGATGCCATTTGTCAAAACAGAGGAATCTGAGCTCTGCAGAATAAAAACAGAGAGAGGTGAGATGCTATTGCTTTGTACTTAAAGATGCTGCAGCAATGCTAAATGCCATTTGTCACTTGTATCTGAGACATCCCAATTATCAGCCCTAAAAATCTGAACAGGATAATTTCAGCCTGCTAGCAAGCAATTTCCCCAATACTGACCCTGCAATGTTTCTTTATGAAGGTATTATTTTGCAAACCAATGCCCACAATAAATCTACTTGTGCAGATTTTATTACCAGGGACCCCCCCCGCCCCTGTTACTCATTAACTGCTGCAGTGTGCAATGTGTTCAAAACACAGGAAGGCACCTGTTCATAATTCAGAAAAAATAAAATGTTTATATTGCAAAAGCAGTATTGTTTTAGCTGTTTGACATATGAGACAGGAGTAATGCTCTTGGTGCCTGCATCCCTCCTGAAACCATCCCTCCTGGATTTATGAACAATGCACTGGATATGGCACCACTGCCTTGGGGTAGTCAAGCACTTAAACGCCATTATGTCTTTGGTGCTTTGTCATGAGAGGACTGATGCTTCCAAAAAAAAAAAAAGAAAGGAAGATATGAGACAGTTTAACTTCAAGGGATTTTAAATGTTCCTTCATTCAACATTTGTAACTGGTATTTTCCTGAGTGTGAAAGTGCATTGGGAAAAGGGTACTATTATGACCCTGTTCTTTGGGAAGGAGATTGCCTATGGTGTGTCCTGAGTGCTTCTCTTTTTCCCTGAAAATCCTTGTTTTGCATCAAGCTGGATTTCTGAGTGCTGGCTCAGTCGTGCTCTATCTGCTGTACACTTTGGCTGCTTTCTCTGCTGCACATCTTGGCTTCTGCTGTGACACGCATCTCACAGTCTCTTAGGAACACAATTGACTTTTGCACTCTGAAGGATGTTGTCACTGCAGGCCCTTCCCATGCAGCCACAGGAGTGTTTCTGAATGCTCCTCCTGAGGAGCGCACACCCTCCCTTCCAGAAGGGCCTTTTTCCCACTGCCAAACCACAGGGGCAAAACTCCCTCTGCTTCAAAGGCAGCCTTGGGTTGCCAGAGCAGACGCTGGTGGGCAAAAGCCACCCTAGAAATGGACACATTTGCCTGGACCAGACTGGCCGAGGAAGGAGGCACTTCTGCCCCAGCAGGGTCCTGCTTTGCAGAGCATCCAGCTTCCCGAGCTGGTTTGAACTCAGCTTCAAAGGCAGCAGTTAACTTCCCCAAGTCCTAAATCCATATGAGCTCACACCCCATGCAGGGATGGGCAGGATTGCACCTCTCTACACCCTGCCCACAGCAGGAAGGGAGGGGGACGCGGTGTTTGCTGTGTGCCTGAGCCTCTCCGTGCTGCCGAGGGGGAAGCAGCAGCTCCGCTGCTCCCAGGCTGCGGCACCGGCAGGGGCAGAGCGGCAGCGGCGCGCAGGCAGCGCTTGCAACCAGGCAACAAGAGGACAGAGCAGAGGGAAGAGCAGGAGGAGGAGGAGAAGGAGGAGGAGGAGGAGGAGGTATCTCTTCGAGCCCTGGCTGATAGGTCTGTTTGTGTCACCGTGGGGAGAGGACACGGCATCCTAGCGGCTTGGCGCTGGCTGGGAAGGACTGGGAGCGGGGGTGTTGGGCACACCCCACATTCTGCTGCTTAACTCAGCGCCTTCCTTCCAGTCCCTTCAGAAACGGGGGTGGAAATAAGGGAAAAAATTGGGGAGAAAAGCCTACAAAAAACAATGAAGGCTCACGGATTCCTAGTTTCTGTATGTCTTCCCGAATATGTGTACAGATTTTGATCCAACAGACTATTTTTAGTGTCCTTTGGGGTATGTTTGGGAGCAAGCCCTTAACTGTTGCTGTGCTGCTATAGAAACCGTATCCATGTACACTGACATGTTTACAATTGTTTTAAACGCCATAAACTTTCAAGGACAAAATCAAGCAGCTTATTTCCATTAAAGTAACTGCCCTGGTGTGGGTTTCTTCTACTTTTACATTTATTAATTTAGGACCCTTCTCAGCTTCACCCAGCCCCATGGAGCTTTTGTTTTGAGACGGGTTTGCCAGCTCTTGCTGCCATGGTGCTTGGCAAACCTGGAGCAAAGCAGTTGCAAATCTGGATTGAGGAAGAGAAAATTTTTTGCTGGCTCTGCTCGACCTCAGCCATAGGAGGGGTGTTTGGCAGATACCAAGGTGTCCATGCAAAGCAGAGCCTCCTGCCTGCCCATGCTCCATCCTGGTGCTGAGGAGTTGCTGTGAGAGCTTGTTCAGTCCTTGTGGCCAGCTCATGCCTATCTGGGATAGAGAAGCTGCCTAACTTTAAAAAAAAACAAAAACTTACTCTACTCACCTTTCTCGCCCCCCACCCCAAACCCAACCAACAAACCAAAAAACCCAAAAACACCACCAAAAAAACCCAGCAACTCATTTTGGTTTAGGCTTTGGGAAGAGAAAACACTTAAAAAAATTATTTTTAAATATTTCCTGGAGGTTAGGCTTCTCCGTCCCTTTTTATTTTTTTTAAGTCACAATTTTTCTCCAATGACAAAGATTAGAAAAGGGCAGAGAAAAAGGATGGATTTTTTCCCAGCATCCCAGGTGGGCAGCAGATGTGTGAGAGAAGAATTCTCCCCCAAATGTGAGATGGATGTATCATTTGAGCTGGATGAGGAGCAGAGTCCATCCCATCCTCCCAGTGTTAACCTCCATCTACAAGGTGGGTTCAAGTGCACCTTCCCTTGAAGTGACAGTCCCAAAACAAACATGCCAGGGCAAGGCAGCTCCATCCATGGCCAGGCAGGGATGGATGGCTGGGGACACCCCAGAGTGGCCATCATCCACAGCCTCCCTCCCTCCTGCTCCCTGTACGAGCCCCATCACTTTGCTGTGCTCAGCTGGGCATTCTGGCAGAGACACACACACACTCAACCACACCAAACTGGTTTTCCAGGAGCAAAGTCCAAAGAAGGATTTGGCCTCCAGGGTGCATGTCTGCAATGAGCACTCCGTGGTTCTGCAGGTGTGAGCTTTGAAAATTGTCCTGCAAAGATCTGTGCGTGCTTTGCTAAGCTTAAGCTGGGTTTCCACGAGGTACCTGAGATCGGTGGAAATCAGTTCCACATGGAAGTAAAGGAAATAAGTGGGGATTTCTGCTGAGTTTGTTCCTAAACTGTTTTAATACCTCCAACCTCAGCACCACCTACTTTGTCTCTTTCTTGTGCAAATATTCCTGTACTTACCTGATTATTATTTGCCATTCAACCCTGCAACAGTCAATTATTTGTGTTTGCTGGGTCATGCAATGCAGAACAAAAAGACAACCAAATAAGTAGCATCTGCAGTAACACCCAAACAGCTGAAGAGAGGCAATGGTTGGCTGTGGGTGCCCATTGGCCTGAGCCAGCAGTTTCACCCTCTGTGTGCCTGCAGAGAACAAAAAAGTGATCCTACCTTGCTGGAGGATCCTGTGCTGTGTTGTGCTGCGCAGAAAGCCCCAGGTGAAACACCCAAGCCCCATAAGATGCTGGTGCAGCAGCGGCAGCCATAGTCATGATGCTCTGGCTCCTGTGAGGTAGAAACCACAGAATGTAAATCTCAGACTTATCTCAGTGGCCAGTTTTGGAGTGGCTGGGTGGTGACAGGTTACCCCCTGTTGATATGCTCACTGCAAAGCTATTAAAAGACGGCAGTGAGAAAAACTCACAGGATTTTGTCTAAAGAACAAATTTGCCTGCAGCTGGATTTTCTACTCCCCCAGAAGTCCACGCAGGGGAGGCTGACAAATTCTTTCAGACCACAGAATGTGCTACAAAACCCACTCTGGGAGCTGCTTAGAGAGGTATAAAAAAGAGAGGTAGAAAGTGCTGCTCCCAAAGGTCCTGCCTCCAGCTGAGGTGCTGTAGGAATCCTCTTACACAGCAAGCCAGGCAGTGATCCCAGCACCACCATCAGGACAAAACCTCCCCCTGCCTCCCTCTTTCCAGCTCCCTTCCATGGTCGAGAGACCAGTCCTACATGACCCTGCTGCTGCGTGATCGGGAACTCAGTAGCGTGGCAGGTAAAACAGTCTCAGCCCGGTGAGTTCTGGCTTCATTTCTGTTACTACCAGCTAACACAACCTCCTCATCACCCTTTCCTGAGCTGTTTGGGTGCCCTGAACCGGTTGGGTGACGATGCATAAATTAATTTGGCGCTGCTCCACGGATTAGCTGGGTGCCCATGCATGAGCGAGCCAGGCGCTGGTGCGTGACTCACTTGGGTGCTCATGCAGGGACAGAAAAGGCTCTCATGTGTGGGTTGGTCAGGCAGTCATGGGGCCATGGATGTGCTGCCCAGGCATGGATGATCTGGGCAGGCATTGTCTGGGGACTCATGCATGAGGCACTCATCAGCTGCTCATGCATGAAACTCCTGGGTGCTCCTGTGTGAGCTTGCTAGAACCCAGGGGTGGATGCAGTTCATGCCCAGCTCACCCATCTCCTTGAAGATCATCCTTAAAATCTGTTTGAACACAAATCCATGATCAACTTTACTTTCAATGTCATCACAATCCTAATACATAATGATTCAAGCTCCTCTCCTGCTTCCTGCACGCCAGACAGAGGGGTTAATGCTGAAACAATGTGTACATATGCACTAAATTTCACTCCTCGCCCCTGGGGACCAGAAAGCCTGGGAGTTATCAGCATTACAACCCCAATTTTTGTCTGTTATGAACTCCACCCCTTACACCATGAACTAGAATACTAGGGTCAACATTATCAAAGTCCAAATATATGTACTTGTCATGATTTCACCCATGGTCCTTGAGGATCAGGATGGAGGAATTAATGTTGTGAAAACCTGGATGCAATATTTATTGCAAACATTCATACCTGCAGAACACTTAGCCAGGAAGGCCACAGCAGTCTGAACAAATAACCATTGCAAACCCCAGCCCTTGCACCTATTACAAATGTCAGGCCTTGTGCCTGCAAGGAAAGAAACATTAGGGCAGTTTTTCCGTCTGTGTCCTCGGAGTTCTGTTCCCCCAAGTCACCAACTTTGTTTTTCCTTCTCCAGCTCAGTGCTAGGAAAACATGGTTGCCCACCTCCTGCACAAAACACTTGTTAATGACTCTTTATGCTCATGCGTAGGTTGTTCAGCTGCTCATGTGTAAGTGAATTGAGCATTCAGGTGCAAATTGCTTTGGATGTGAAAACAGGGGCTCACTGGATGCTCATGCATAAGAGAATAGGATGCTCTTGCATGGGGGCAGGAGACTTCTCTGCACACAGCTGAGCAGGGGCTGCAGGGCACAGCCACATCAGCAGTGGGTGAGCTCTGACTCTGAGCTGTTTGGCTTCTCCATCCTCCTCCCCACAGTGCTGCATCTGCAAGCACAGCCCCAGCATCCCACAGCCTGTGCTTTAGGTCATGCTCCTGGAGTTTCATTAGTTGCTTTTGAGTCCCAAAGCTCCTGAAATCCTCACAGGCTGGTGAAGGAGGGGAAAGAAAGGATTGAGGTGTCTGATTGTTGGTTATATTTTCCATGTCAAAGGCAGAGATTTGGCAATCCTAGGGCCAACTGTGAATTCCTTTAGTCATGGTAGTTAGCCCCTTGCTTGGCAGCTGCCACTGCAGATGCTTGCAGAATCACGACATGGAAATCCAGGGGTGCTAATGCAGCTCCAAGAAGCTGGAAGGGGACAGGAGCTGGAACCATTCAAGTCTCACCACTCACACACAACTTCTTTCTGGAGCTTGTCCTCCAGCCTGGACCACAGCCACCACACCCACAAAGGGGTTTGACATGTGAGCCTCTGTCAGTGTGACATGGGGACACTGATCTTCGGTGGCTCCCCCACTGTCAGCTCTCCAAGTGCTGGGGCTCAGACACCTGGTGGTCACGGAGCTTCAAAGGTGAGGGATCATCTAGCTCATGCAGAGATATCTCTGTGCAGATCTGCCTGGCTGGGGAGGTTTGAGGGTCCTGGAGACTTGGTCTGTTAGCAAAATCCCGGTGTCCTTGCAGCAGGACAAGTGAGCCAAAGATAGCTGAGGATGCCAGGCAAAGCTGGGGCTGCAGAGTGGAACCTCCTGGAGGCTTGGTCTGCATCTTCTCATGAGCTGTGCAGGGTGCCCAACACACTGTTCTCAGTGAACAATGCAACACAACACGGACACCCTCAATTCCACTGAGCTGAGTGCAAGCTAAGACCTTACTCAAGGGGCAGCATCCATTTGGCATGACAGCTGGGCACAGAACACAGCTTCCAAATTCGTACCTCTGGTGACAGAACCATCAGGAGACACTCAACCCACCCTATCACAGATAGAAACACGGGGAGCCTCTGTCTGGAAACAGGAATAATTTTGAAGGCAGGATCACTGAGCACAGCAGGAATGTGAAATTATCACCATGGAGAAGTAGACTTCAGCTTGAAGCATCCTAAAATGATTTATTCTAAGGCTCTGAAAATGGTTTACAGAAGGCATAAATATACCACATACATAACAACACCTCATGACAGGGTTACTCCTTGTGAATGCCCAGGGAGGAATCCCTCCACATGTGAATTGCTCAACAGGCTGCCTGTATTTATCTCTACACCTACAAAACCTGCAGGCAGAGCATCCAGGTGTGGTCCTGCCTGATGCCACCAGCACCTTGTCCCCAAACCCATGTATTCTTTGGGCAGTTTCTGAAAACCCTGTGACTCTGCTGAGGGAAGTCACTGAGCAGCCTCAGACAAGCCTTGAGGACCACCTGGTGCACCATGGCAGGACACAGCACATCCCTTGCCCCCGGCCACCATGCCCTGCACAGAGCAGCTCCAAATACCTGGGAATGGGCACTTGGGGAAAACTGGCCATGGAGGATGGGTGAGCAAAAACCAGAGGAGTTTTTGCTCTGTATTTAAAGAAAACAGATTTAATGGGAAGAGAAGGAGTTATGGTAATAGAGGGAAGTCTGAGGGCAGGCTGGGATCTGCCTCCCATTGCAAAAGGCAGCGGGAGGGGGTTGCTTTTGCCTGAAGACAGGATTAGCTGGCATTTCAAGAGGAGGTGGCTGAGGAAAGTATTTGTTAGGAAAAATCACATGCTTCAAGTGTGCACTGAAGTTTCAGGAACCCTTTTCATATGCTTCTGAAGTATTTCCTGCTTGACAAAGCCACGGAGAATCCCGACAAGGACCAGAAGAAGAGTCTGGTGCTGCCTCGTGCAGCATCTCTTCAAACAGCTCTGTAGGAAGGGCTCAGAGGCTGCCAGAACAGGTATTTCTTGCTGCACTTTCTTCTCTGAGTAAGGAGACATCTCCATACACATTAATGTACACAAACATCTGGAGACCAGGCAGGCCCAGTAATACTGCATGCACAGGAAAGCCTGATATGTGTAAAGAGCATGAAAGGACTTGCAAAGCAGTGGTGGTGGCTTCTAACTCAGAGGCCACCAAACTCTAAAAGATAGTAGTGCTGTGAATGCCAAAATAATTCATCAGGTGGGAGGAGGAGAACTTCAGTACTCTGAGGCAAACATGTCCTCTGAGGGAAGGATTGAAGAGATGTGTAATAATAGATGAGACTTAAAAAGTTGTCTGTGGCCCCATGAAGATGGTCCCAGCGCAGGCTGGTGGCTCCTGAGAGGGCCTTGCTGCTGCTCCAGAGCTGTGCTTAAAGCTAAAACCATTGGGCTGGTCTCAGCTGTAATAAAAGGAGATGCTTCAAATGACTTTCACAAGAGAAGTTATCACAAACACTATCCATCATTTCACCATGGATGGGGCGTGATTGATTTTCATCCTTTCCTTTAGGGAGAGACAGGATCAAGATGAATTTTGTTCTTGCTCTTAGATCTTAACAGACTTCAAATAGATCTGTCCAGCCATGAGATGTCCACATGTGCAACTCTCCCATTCCTCCTGCCTTTGCTAAAGACTGAAACCATTGCAAAAGAGAATTTCCAGAGGAAGGGCTGCCATTCCTTATGGATTTAAGAGGGCTCATGAGCATGTGTTCCCCTTTGCCACAACCGCTGAACCACTCAGCTGGGGATCTGCTCAGCAGGATAGGCTTCAAAACACTTTTACAAGAGCTCTGGCAATAAAAGATGCATGTCAGGACAGCAGATAAAACATTTAAAAGGCGATTGGAGTTGAGTCTGCAGCCACTGGAGTTTATTGCACTGGAAAGCAGCCACCTGAGGCTGGGTGAAAACTCCCTGTCTGCAGAAAAACTCAGGGTGCTCAGAGCCTTTTCTTTCTCTTCTTCCTCCAGTGCTGCAGGAAAAGAACCCACAGTTCCCATCTTGGGCTTAGTTTAGTTTTTAGGATGCAATCCCTTCTTCCTCCTTTTTTTTTTTTTTTTTTTTTTTAACCCAGCCCAGGCAGTTGCTTGCCTGACAACTTGAAGTAAAGTTATTTTGCTCTGTTTCCCAGTAATCTAACTCCTGAAAATCAACTTATTCCTCATTTCCAATTAGGACTGAAGTAATTTTTAAAAGCAAAGATAATTTCAAAAGCAAAGTTATTTAGAAATATTTTTTAATGTTTCAACTGTTTAAAAATGGTTTTATTTTGATAATTTGGATTGGGTTTTTTTTTCCAAAATCATTTTGTCATGGAAATTATCAGTATAAGTTATGTAGCATTGGAAAGAAGGCTGCTGTGCCTATGTGGCACAAAGGGCAGGAGGATGAACAGGGAGGCTTTGGGGAGTCCTGTGCAAGAAGGGTCTACTCAGTGTGGGGTTTCCCCTGCTCCTCCAGCCCACTGACCCCAGATGGCTTTTACCTCTCCCACAAGGGCTATGTGCTCATTTGGGCATGGTACATTGCTTCACTGCTTTCTTACAGTGAGAAGGATGTATTTGTATTTCTGAAATTTAGGACTGAATCCTGTGGCCTGACCCTGGTGTCCTTTTGGCTGGGAGTAGGGGAGGATCTCAGCATCCAGTGGGAATTCATGTGTAAAGATGACTCTTAAAGGAGTCCCACCTATATGAACACGCACCTTTGCCATAGGGTCAGCTTTGCATCCCCTCATACACAGCCCCAAAAATATGGTTTTTGTTGCTCTGATGCAGATGTGAGTCCCTTTCCCTCAGACCATGATGGGAGCATTGGGATATAAGACAAGATTTTGACTCATGACAGTTTTGGCTATAGAAACATCTCCAGTGCTTCCTTGTGATTTCTTTGTCCTGAGAGACCAACCCAACCCAAATAACACTGAAGGGAATTCAAACGGGCCGTGTGCCCAGTGCCCCAGGAAATCTCCACGGTTGCCTGGCTGCTCCCACCAGACCATGGCAATCCCATAAAGGCTGGGTAAAACAATAACACCGTTCCCCCAGGCCCCAGCTCAGAAACACACTCAGGCACTTGTAAAACCTTAGGCCTATACTTAAATCCCTGTGGTTTTATTCCCTTAAGCCACGTACGCTTTCTCCACATGCTGAGCCAGGATGCTCGTGAGCAGAGTGGGAAAATGCTGCTTCAGCCTCTGATACAGGATCAATACCTGAACAGAGCACCTCTCCCAGAGGACAATGGAATAGATCTCCTATGTGGAAGAGAGTAGAGCAGGTTTGGCTCAGCCCTTCCACTGACACCATCCATCAGATAAGATCAGACCACAAACAGCCAGCCAGATGTTACATTATTTATTAGAGCAGGCTACTGGTCTGAGGCTTGAGGCCAAGAAGGAAGGGGAGAAGACAGCAGAGAAGATAAAAATACAATATTTCCTAACCTCCAGAATAAAGAGGCTTGAGAAAGAGGGAGCACAAAGCATCTGTATAATTTATGCCTACATCAGATATATATTTTTTATGAGTGTTTTCCTACTCTTCAGTGAAGCAAGGAGACCCCTTAGTACATGGGATTACAGATTTCCCCACTCAGAGTTTCTGGGACTTCTCAAGAGACAAGTAGGTCCCTGGGCACTGCTTGACCAGTTCCCAAATTTGCCAGACACTGAGTCACAAGAACTGGTGGGCAACTACAGCTTTTTTAGCTGAATTTTCAGACCCAGTGGCAGGATGGGAGGTGAAAGGCATCCAGTGGCAAGTCCAAAGACCAGTGGTGAAGCTTTCTTCTGGATTCCTTGTTAATGCTGTTGTCGCTGGAGCACCTTCAACCCCAAACACTCACACACCGTCCCGTGGGGACCCTGGAGGCTGCAGCTTGTCCTCCACAGCAGCAAGCCATGCCCAGCAAGCCCTGCTCATGGCACTGCCAGCTCTTAGCTTAGACACCCTAAAGCCAGCTCCCAGGATCCCTCAGCTGTGGCAGAGGTGGTCCACAGGGGAGGGGTGAGAGGTGCCTGATGCTGTGAAGTGACAGGTAGTGAGGCAACGGTGAAATGCCATCATTCCTGGACTTATTAGTAATACTAAATATTAATAATGTGTTATTATTGTTGCAGCTGACAGAAGCATTCAAGCAGGGGAAACTAATTCTCAATTTCAGCAGAGAATTTGATGATTCTTCTTGAAGGTACTGCAGCTGCTGGTGCCTCCCTGCTGCCACTGCTGTTACAGGGCTTGACTTCCCGTGCTGCAGCCTGGCTGAGAAGGTACTGGGTGGTAATTTGGGGCTGCAGTGGTTGCTGCCTCCTGCCAGCAGCTCGAGGTGTGTGGCTGGGTGCTGGAGAAACCTCAGCCACCGAGGTAGAGGCAAGGACAAAAGAATAGGAGCACAGGAAAAAAGCAGCACTGGGAGGTCTTGGTGTAGGGTTTCAAAGAGTTTTGGAGTAGCTGGAAATAACCGGAGGCCCCTGTTTCTGAGCAACTTTGTGCAACTCTTTTCTTGCATCAATGCAAACCAGATTGGGTTGGAGCAGGAAAAGCTGGAGGAGGTGATGTGAAGCAAGCTTTTCTTGCTGCCACTGAGGTGGGCTCAGGCAGGGGAGAAGCCTTGGGGGCTGATGGGTGAATTACCCACCAGGGGCTTTTGAATTGACCACTCAAGGCTGGAAACTGGGGCAATGCTGCAGGCACAAGGAGCAGCAGGAAAGAGAGGTGTCCATGGACCTTGCTTGTTCTGTTGACCCAGGCAGCTCTCTGGCCTCCAGGAACCTCAGCACAGCCAGTCAGGGCAAGTCCTGGTGCAATGTGATTTTGTAGAGAGTTAAGCCAAAGTCTGGCTTCCCCCAGGTGCTGCCAGCTCCTCCGGAGTGCTGCATTGAGCAGTGATGAGTTCTCTCCCTCCACCCTCAAACCTCCCTCAGATAATGTTTTTGGTGACTTCTTCAAGTCATATTTAATTTATCCCCATTTGTTTCATGCAACAATTCTTTTACTCTCCTTCTTCCTCCTACACATTTCTCTTCTCCCCAGTAAAGCCTCCTGTGAGGGCTTTGGTGCCATGGTCTAACCCTGCTAAGGTCTGTCTGAAGGATGGTGTTTATGACATCAACCCAAACACAGGACTGTGTTCCCTCTGCCTGGGGCAATAACCACCCAGGCCCCTAAAACTTGTCACTTTTCACTGCTGCCCTCCCTCTTCCTTGTTCCCATTACATCTACATCTCCTCCTCCTACATATGGTTATGAGCTGTGCCTGAGGTCCCACAGATCCCATGTCCCCTTGGGCATGCACAACTTTATTGAGGCCAAAGGAATTATCCCTTTGGCTAAGACAGATCTGCTGAAGTTTCCTGCCCTGCTGGGTAAAAAATGAGTGCTCTCTTCAAAGAGGTACAGGTGGCACTGCTACACACCCTGGACCCTTTCCTCAAGGTTGTCACCCCCAAAAAAATCACATGTAGGCATGTTTGAGAGCAGGAATTGCAGGAATCGTGCACAGATGGTGTGGTAGAGAGTGAAGAAGAATAGGGATAGTGCAGCCTCGGATTGGTGGCATTCCAACTGGGATCATCTGTTCCTCCATCCACCAATGCAGAGCCTTCCCCCAGCTCCCTTTTGTTCACCTTGGGCTGGTCACCACCATGCAGGAATTGTACCCACCACACCCTTTATCCAAGGTGGGTTCCCTTTTATGTGCCAGAGGTTCTCTCCCTCCCTGGGTGCCTTCCCTCCGTGCCTGCAGTGGGAGCAGGTGCAGTCGTGTCCAGGCACGATCAAAGCGCTACGACAGAGTAATCTCCATGCTCACTGAGGACCAGACAAGCCCATTGCACAAGCACAAATTCTGGGGCTTTAATTAGCCAAGCAGGCTAACACTGTTCAGTCTTTAAAGCAATCTATGTCTGTTTAAAGGGAAAAACAAAGGCTTTGAAATCAGAAGTTTAGAAGGAGGAAGAGAAAACTGAGCTCAAAAACATTCCATTGCTCAGTGGCATCACTTCGAACCAGGTTTTTTTGGGAAAAAAAAAATAAATTCCTTCCCTCTTGTCCCTCCTCTGAAAATCAGCCCTTGGGGGTGTCAGGGTTCCCTTTCATAGGAGGGTCCAGCTTTCCAAGGCATTAGGAACTACAGAGAGGGTAGGTAGTGGTAAAGCAGCATGCCTTAAAGGAAAACTTCCTGGGTGCTTCTGGACCATTGTCTCTATCACCTCCCAAGCTGTCTGGCACCCAGATGTCTTGCAGCAAAGCCATAACCAGCCAGCTTTTTTTGTTTTTTTTTTCATCAAGCATATAAGATAATAATTATATTAAGATCTGCACCCAACAAGACACACATCTAAATCTGAAAGTCTGCACTGCAGAGGGGCTCAGGAGATCAAAGGTTTTTCTGCCTTCCTTGAAGTTGTGCTTGAAACAAACAACTATTCTTCTCAAATCCTGCATTTTATTCAAAGCCCAGTTGGAGCTGATGCCTTGCCTGCTTATTTTCAGTTGCTAGTGGTTTGTCTGCCATCAAAATAAGTCTTTTCTTAATCCTTTCTTTGCAACATCACTCGAGGAATGGGAGCCATACGTGTCCCCATGCCAGACCCTCAGGGTGCCAAGGGCCCATCCTGCCCAGGACAGCCCTGAAGTCTTTCATGCATAGTCCCACACTGCATTTTGGAGATGTGCTTTGAGGTTTTACTGCTGCAATGTCTCAGTGCTGTCGCCAAGTGCTCACCACAGAATTTCCTCTGTCTGCAAGGCTCTGCCAGCAGTAGCCCAGCACTCACTGTACCCTTGTACAGTTTGATTTTCAGCCCCAAGTCCCATTTTAGGCAGAACCCATTAAAATCATTAGGTGTTACCATATGAATCTCCATCTGCCATGTTACAAGGTGAGTGACATTTCCTGACAGCATGTTTCATCATCACAGGACCTATTTTTAAAGCACTGATTTAAAGTTTTAATGAATATCAGGGATTAGCATGCTGCTGAAATCTCTTCTGCCCCCAAACCCCTAAAGTTTTGGACTCTTTTATTCTACTTTTCCTAAGAGGGATTGTGACACTTTTAAGATTTGCAGACTGGCACAGTTCAGCAGACCTCATTGAGAAGGGAAACTTCTTGGCTAATTTCAGCAAGTCACTGCAGAGGGTAGAACTCTCCAAGATTTTTATTAAGAGTCCATAGTTTTTTCACAAAGAATGGTGAGTGGTTACAAAATTTAAAAATAACCCTGCTGTTAGCTCTGGGTGGGGGTTAACCCATCCCATATCAGACATCAGAGAATCCACATGAGAGAGCTGATGAAAACCAGGCTTTTATGTACACTGAGCAGGTTACTCCTGTAAAGCATCTCAAATTCAGATTCACACTTCTCCTCTGTTTTCTTTTCAAGATCAATCATAAAAATGATGGAGGATAAATAGAGAGAGGCTAAAACACAACTTCACCCAAGAGCGCTGTGTTCCTTCACTGCTTCACACCAGGTCTTTCTCTTGTGTTCTTCTCCTTCTTGTTATTGTTGCTGTTCTTCTCCTCCTTTTTCTTAATCTTCTTCATTGTTACTCTTACAATTGATCTCTGTTTCAGATGCAAACCAAACTCCAGCCACACTGGAACCACAGCATGGCCTCCAGATCCTCCTATGGTGCAGACAGACAGTGCAGATGCAACAGGGGGGAAAAAACAGGAAAAGGGGTGCTTGCAGGATGCCCCACACAGCAAATCCCTTGAAACAGAGATTTGGTGCATTCCAGCAGGACTCATTTTACATAAGATATCACAGAGGGAAGCAATAAAAGAGTTTTCTCCTCGTGCAAGGGAGCAGGGTTAGTCATGGAGCACTCCCAACTTTCATCCAGACAGCTAAAAATGAGGGGAAGCTCTCTGTGTGGGTCCCAGCCCTGTCTAGGCTCCATAGATGTTCACAAAAGGAGGATAACAGGCAAAAGAGATGAAGGGACAGGCTCTTCTCCCTGAAGCATCCCAGTAACTGAGCAGAGACTTTGCTAAGCTGAGAGGCTCTGGCACCTTGAGACTGCACCAGCGCCTTGCACCGACCTGCCCATGTGGGAGGCAACACTCCTCTAGCCTAAACCAACCTGCCTTTGCCTCCAGTCTCCACAGAACACAGCCAGAAGAGTCTCTTGGAGGTGTGTTAAAATTAGATGACACAAAACAGCACCACTGGTGTGGCCCAAGGTGCAGTGCAGGAGGCAGCCATGAAGGGAGGCAGCCATGAAGGGAGGCAGCCACGAAGGGAGGCACCGAGGTGCCCCCAGTTCCAGGGCAAGTGCTGGTGTGCCCAGCTCTCTACACCAAGTTCAGCCCACAGCAGCTTCAGGCAGAAGAAGTAAAACCACAGCAAAAAGAAATAAAACTGATTCACAAGGGGGAAGATAAAAGAAATGAGTCAGCCTAAAGAGTCCTCAACTCTTCTTTGACCATCACATTCAAACCCCACCTCTCCTGAATGGCTTGAACAGGAGACCCATCTGCCACAGGAGGTTCTGGGGGATGAGACCTAGGCATGGGGTGAGACCTGCTGCCTTTGCAATCCTGCCTAAAATCAATGAAAATGTTGAGAGCAGCCTATTTAATGTGGTGGAAAGACCAACCAAGACAGAGACTGGTGCAAGGGTGCCATGGTGGCACCCCACAAACCTGTCCCAGGCATGGGAGGACAGCTTGGGGTGAGGAGGAGAGGTAAGGTCATATATCCAGCACATAGCAAAGTTTTGTCAACTAGGAAAATGATGCTTTCCAATTTCCTCAAAATGCACTTATTGCTGTCTCAGCAGATCCCTGTCACCCTCTGGGATGCAGAAACCAATCAGCCCAGTATGAAAGAAAAACCAAGTGCATCTTTTGCTGTTTTGTAACACAAAGAACTTCTGCAGTTACCTGGCTTCAAGTAGGCATCTCCATGAGCAGGTGCACAAAATGCCCAGCCTGAAGGATGAACAGCCTTTGCCTTCAGTCATCACTGACTGTTGAGATTTGTCATGCCCATAAAAACTTGCGGGCAGGCTCAGCTGCTAACGTAAAACTCCTACTTCTGATCCAAAACATGATGTAATTTAAATATCAATCATTTTTCAAAGAAAAATAAAACAGTTGAGCCTGCATGGCAAGGCTGTGTATCTATGCTGCCATAAGGCTTCCCCTGCGTAAAACAGGGAGACCTTTTGACCCGAGGGACTTTGCTTCCTGTGAAAGAAATCAAGAGGGAGCAAAGTTCACTGGGATCAAAATAAGTCTTGGCGCAAGAGCAGATTTCCACACACTTTCCTGTATGTGAGAAGGGGGTGCAGAGCCCCAGCAGCCCAGAAAACATCTGATCCAGAAAGATATTTTCACCATGACTTCAGATTCACTCTGCCTCAAGGGTGTCTCCAAGCAGAGGAAAAGCCACCATGGCACTCCGTTTCAGTGTGATCACCAGCAAATCCCCAGTCCCAACGTAGCTGTGGTGCCTTTGAGCACCAGCAGCTAATGGGACTGGTGAGTGCTCTTGTGTCTGGTTGGTTTTGAGATATTTTAGGGAAACTGCCTTGCTCCCTGCTGTCCTCAGCCAGCTTCAAGGCTTTGCTACCAGCAGGAGTTTTTATCATGCTGGAGTTTGGTGCCTTGGTCAGTATCTCTGCATCATCCCTGTGTCCATAGCTGGCCAGATGGGTGTCAAAGGGAAGAAGTCCTGAGAAGAAAGAGGTTTGGGGAGGAGGAAGCCAGGATGTGCTCCTGTCTCTTTCCCACCCTGCCACCAACAGAGCAGAATGCAAAAAGGCCATGGGGCAGTGGGAAAGGAAACAAGTTTGAGGATACTTGTTGCATTCCCTCTGTATTCCCGTGATGGCTGGAAGTGGGTGAGCAGCAGAACACCACCACCTCTGGGGACAGGAACATCCACTCAGCCCCCAAAATGAGAGCAGTTACCCAGAATTTTGGGAAACAGAAGTAACGTGCAGGGTATCTGGCATCAGCAAGTGATTGGGGGCAATGATTTGTGCCCAAGTGACAGCAGAGCAAAATGGGAGGGACAGGGAGAGCAGCCCCTTTTATCAGAACTGGCTGCCACATTTCACATTACTTTTGGAGTAGAAAGTTGAGCAGCTGCTATTGCTGGGACTGCAGAAAAACATCTCCAAGCCCCTTGGTTTGGAGGGAGGGGAGCAGGTCCATCCCTGGGGAGTCCTGGAAGGAGTCTGGCTCTTCTTGTCAACCGATTTAATTTTGCTTCCTTTAAAGGCTGGGAGGAAAGAGGGACGACCCAAGCAATGTGGTCTGAAAGAAAAAAAGAAGGAAAAAAAAAAAGAGGCAAGTTAAAAATGTGAAGTGCCTGGCAGAGACCCAAAGCACAAGAGCGCAGAGACCGTGAGAAAAATGTAAGTTTGCTGTCCAACTGGATGGAAATCAGATGTTGCTTGGGACTTCACAAGACTTGTAAATGAATAAAGGAATGGGCAGGAAAGGAAGGAAGATCCAGCCAGGCTGGAGAAGGCAAACCAGCAGGGCCTTGATCCCAATATGGTTAACATCCTGAGACTTACTCCTACAGTAAGCAGTGGCTGTCCTATCACAGCATAAATCCTTCACTAACGGCTGAACCAGATCTCCCGAGAATGGAGGAGTGGATACTTCAGGGCTTTGATGTGGCAAGCAGCTGAGGAGGAAGAGGGAGTCATGAAGATGGGGAAGAGAGCCATTGCAACCCTTGCTGGAACACAAGGGAGCACAGCTGCTCTAGTGGCACTAGGCAGCTTCCACTGCTGTTCCCAATTCACCTTGTGGCTGCTCAGATGCATGGCCTAGGAGCACCAGGGTATCTGCTGGGCATGGATGGCCCAGAGGTCCAGAGTGGCAGAAGAAGGACAGAGTGGCAGAAGAGCTGGGATACTCCCTTGGGAAGGTCTGCAGCAGGATGAACACAGCTACCTTTGGAGCTCAGGTGACTTTTGCTGTTCCATGGGCAGGTGACTTTTGCTGTTCCATGGATACACTTTGAGGATAATGGAAGAAGTTGCCCATGCCTGTGCCTTTATTATGCACATGCACACGCAAATCCTTGAGGTACCACCCGATCTAGGGTCTTCTGCAGGACCTCCTGTTTGTACCCACCTGCTAAAAGGGGAAACCCATGCAAGAAGCAGCAGGGACAGCTAAAGAAGCCTTTGTGAGCTCTGTATCACCCATGCCAAACAGGGGAATGCTTAGAGACTTCTGCTAGAAACTGCTCAGAGCTGCTCTTGGCTGAACACCTGGGTGGGACCTGCCTCTCCTAAACAGAGGCTGAGGGGGTCCATGATGAACCATTGCTGGACTGATGAGCAGGTCCAGGGCAGGCTCTGGTTGGAAGCACAGTGTTCAGTGTTCCTTTCCATGCACCAAGCTCAGCTTGCCAGGCAGGCACAAAAGTCCTGTCCTTGCCATTTCCCAGCAACTCGCCGTGGGAAGCTCATTCCTGCTCGCCCCGGGCTGGCTGTCAGCACGGGCTGGGAATGGAGCCACCACTGAGATCCACAGCGCTCTTTCTGTAAGGAAACAAAGTCGTGCTCCTTGCACAGGAGCCTGGGGACTCCCCAGCAGCCAGCCATGGCCTGGGGCACTGCTGTGTGAAGAGCTGTAAATGCCAATAAGGATGGCTGCTGCCCCAAAATGCTCCCCCACCTGAGCTGGCTTTTGGGGCCAGGGCAGTGAAGTGCCCGCCCTCTGCTAGTGCAGTGACCTTGGAGGCATCATGGGAGGAGATTTCAACCCTCTTCAGGCAGGTTGAAGAGGGACAGATGCTGGAGGTGGGAGAGGAGGCACTTGGGGAGATGAGAACATGCAGAAATATTCGCAGAGAGCAAGCAAACCCACAGCTGCAACCCATGACACCGTTAAAGCAGCGTGGAGCCTTAAGGGAAAAAGCCCAACGAACAACAAAGCCGCCCCAAAACCTCCACGTGAACACGCTCAGAGCATCTTTGTGACCGGGTGGGACCTTGCCTCGGGATGTCTGGGCTCGGGGCTCCCTCTAGAGGGTTTTGCACATCCAGCAAATGGCCACACCACGGCTTTGGGAAGGAGGCGGAACGGACTCCCGGGCTCAGCCCTTCCTTCCTCCGGGGTCGTGCTTTGCATGGGGTGGCCTTGAGAGCCTTCCCAAACTGCCCTGAGCCAGCATGAGCGTCTGCAGCTCTGCCAAGGGGCGTGGCAGGGGCAGACATTCGGTATGTTCGCAGGGAAGGGTTTACACGGGTTATTTCAGCCAAGCAGGATTTGGGACAAGGGGCATTGGAAGTGACTTTGCGCTGTAGCTGCAGGCAGAGCTGAATCCCTCCTTGGAGATCCTGTTGAGGGGCTGGAATGATTCAGGGCCAAGCACCACATCCTGAGGTGAGAGCAGGACTGTAACCAGGAGCTGCATAAAGGCAACTGGCCCTCACCTCTGGGCAAGGAAGGCATAGGCAAAGCAACATTCCTGCTCGCCCCGGCTGCCACCAGGAGACACGTGCCACCAGGAAGATCACCAGGATGAGCTCCTCATCAGGGCAGCACTGCTGTGAAGGAGCAGCCTTGGAAGAAGACCCAGCCAGCAACCCATGGGGCAGCTCATCACAGGACAGGCTGCTCCTGGCCGGGGCTGTTGGCAGGGATTTGCTGTCGTGGACTTGTCCTCGGACATCTGCGACTGCTCTGGCACCAAAAGACATTTTTGCTTTCTAAAACGCCTGCTTGACAGCCCTCTGAGATATTTTGTCATAAAGGGTGATTGTAAATCTTTAGGTTTCCTTGATAATAACTAAATTACAGCCCAGACTGCCCAAAGCAATGAGGCACTTCAAACACATCCGTAAAAAAAGAATGAGCCATGTTAACTCATCCTCAAGGTTTTAATTAGAGCAGCTGCAGGTTCAGGTTGGAAGGTGGGCAGCATCTCACAGCTTTTGTGAGGGGGTCCTGGCTCTCCACCTGTCAGGCCAAAGTTGCAGACAGAGAGAGATCACAGAACAAAAAAAGCACCAGGAAAGGTGCTTTTAAAGTTTCCTGGAGCAAAACAATTTGAGGTCCAAACTCATGAAGCTGTAGGGAGCCTGAAATTCTCCCCAGGCCCTTTGACAAAGGGCTCTGCTCAGCTATGGCAGCAGGGCCCAGCTCAGCTGCCCTCAACTATGAGCAAGACTTCTGTATCTTGTCTGCATACAAATTCCAGCTGCCCTGTTCCCTCCAGAAGGGACAGGAGAAAGCTGGAAAAAGAAACACCACAAGAAGTTGCACTCCCTTCTAATTTCCACTTTTTCTGCTGGTGGGACAAATATTCTTTGTGCAAACCCTGGGAGAAGACAAGCAGGATCCTGGTCAGAGCCTACCTAAGGCTGTAAGTAGTTATATCCCTACAGTTAGAGCCAGAAAGGGCTCTTGAAGGGAAAATCATGTCTTACTAGCTTAATATTCCCACTGAAAGTGTGGTCAGACACTGGAACAGGCTTCTCAGGGATCTGGTAGAATCACTGTCCTTGGAAGTGCTCAAAAAATGCGTTGATGCGGCTCTTAGGGACGTGGTTTAGCAGTGGGCTTGGCAATGCTGGATTAATGGTTGGATTCGATGATCTCACAGGTCTTTTCTCACTCAAACAATTCTGTGATTCCAGGACACAACTGGTCTCAGCCCGGTCACAGCTGGCCCCCGGGCTGGCTGATGGTCCCCTCGCTCCCATTAGATGGTGCTCTACGCCCTCCCAAGAAATCCCTGTTACAACCAGAGCTCGTTTCATTCGTGATGCATTTCCAGCTGCAGCCTCAGGCAGGAGGAGAACGGATATTTTCCTGTTCAGGGGTTGTTTTCCACAGCGGCAAAGCAAGATGGGCAGTGGGGTCTGAAGAAGCCCAGGTTGTGTTGAAATGCAGTGGGAAATGGGTCGAGGAAGAGGAGGTTGAGAAGACGGAGCAAAAGGCACGATCATTTTCCCCCTGCCTGGACGGGAGGATTTGCCCCCACAGAGGAATCACATCCTGGCAGAGGATGCCAAAACTTTCCCTGACCAGAACTTAGCTGAAGAGGGATGCTTTTCCCCTCTCCAACCACATGGACACAGGGTTTGTGAGCAAACGCTTCCAAAATCGTCCTCGGAGCTTCAGCCCCTGCGGGCACAGCGAGAGACCACAGTTCTTGTGCCTCCTCCTTCACCCCTTCGAAAGCCAAGTACCAGCCCCAGCCAGCCCTGCCCTCCCATGGGCTCAGGCAGGTTGTGCTATCCAACACCCTCAGCCAGAGCTTGTGGGGCTGCGGAGAGCTGAAGCTCTGGGTGGGCTGGGTGACAGGACTGTCCCTGGGGAGCACCAGACACGCTCCAGCACGCTCCTGGCATCGGGAGGGAGGATGCCTCTTTAGGACTCAGCAAACTGAGCTCTTAAGCGGCGCTTGTCAGCCAACAGATAAACACACTTAGAGTTAAAAGTGTGTTTATAACCCTCTGATGGGGAATATGGCATGTGTTTATGTACAGCATGGAAGTGGAGAGGCTTTCTAACCGCGCAAGAGAGCTACCCAGGGACAGACACGGGCTGCTTTGGCTGGAAAAAGGATTCTCAAGGTTTTCTTCCATGATTATCTCCTGTGTTCTCTTTGCAAAGTGGGGGGTGGGGGGTCTCATCTTGAAGCCTCCAACCCATGAGTCAGCCAATGGGTTTTTGCATTTGTTGCTCTTTATGAAGCCTGTTCAACCCCCTGTGGTGAAGACAGACACCATTTCCCAACAGCAAGCCTTTTCTGAAATCCAGTTTTGCAGGACAAATTCCCCAGAGAGGCTTGTGCTCTGTGTGAGGGATAACTTCAGCATACACAGCCTCTCTTTTGACAAGCTGTCAAGAGTTTTCAAGAGGATCTTTATAGCTTTACACGCCCTGGTCGGGAAAGCTTGAGTCAGAAGCCATGTCTCTTCTCGGACACGGCATTCTGGGCACTGCCACCCTCCCAAACTTCATTAGAATCATTTCAGTGTAATCCAGAGCATGGATAATATCTGCTGGACGTGCTGCTCACAACAAGTGCTGTTCCAGAAGGTGAAGACCCAGCACAGCTGTGATTTGTGATTGATCAGTGTTGAAAGATGGGAGATCCCATCATGGCTGAGGAAAAGAGCTGTCTTTCTATCAGGAGAGGAAAAGAGAAAAAAACCATTCTTGTTTCACCAGCTGAGTTGTATTAATTTCCCCTGACCATCCCCATCCCAACACCATGGAAGGCAGCATGCTGGCTCCAGCCCTGCCTCACACCACGTGTATTTGCCTTTTGAGAGACATTTGAAGACTGAGAGGTTTGTAGAGGGGTGTGAGGAGATGAGTAATGAGGAAACAGCCTTTAGGAGGCTGCTGAGGCCAGTGAGGAAGCCCAACTCTTTATGCCAAGCCTTGCATCTTTTGAGAGGCTCAACCACTTCTGCATCTGGACACCATCAGTGGAAGAGGGCAAGAAATGGAAGCTCCTTATTCCCTATGGGCTTCTCTGATCGACTCATCAAAGACAACATCATGGGAAACCCCACAAGTGAGTCTCATCCTAGAGATGCTCTAGGGCCTTCCTAATGGGGACTTTCTTCATGCCAGCTTGTTGGGGGTTACATGTTTTTTTGTTTTTTTTTTTTTCGTTTCTTAGCTGTTAGAATTTTTCCCATTTAGCTGAGAGA
>VWYI01032658.1:29871-70395 GCA_013399455.1 Anthoscopus minutus | reverse complement strand
TCTGCCTGAGAACTCCGTGTTTTCGAGATATAATAATTCGGAGGGAGAGGTTGGGGGCTTACAATTTTTTTTTCTGCCTTCCCTGACAGATAACTGTCTCAAAAACCGGGACACAGCCCCAGGTCCCAATCTTGCTGTGAGTTGTTTTCCTGCCCTCAGGCACTGGATAGCCCCATCGGCTGGCTGAGCTGCTGAAGTTGTTGCCTGCCCATTCAGCAACACATCTGCAATCCCTGAGTGGGTGGGAGCAAAGCATTTTTTAAACTTAACACTGGAGCTTTTTGGTAGGACTGAAGTTCATCTCTCAAGAGCCTGAGTTTCATGCAGCGTGAGGGCTGGTGTGAGCCAGCCCCTGGTTACCTCGAGCTGCTCACTTCTTCGCATTTAACAGAACGAAACATATAAGGGCTCATTAATATTGAAAAAAACCCATCTCTCTGCTCCCTCATGCCAGTTGAAATCATCTCAGCTGATTGCAGCAAGCTCTCTGCACCCGTGAGTGGATGCCTACGTGCAGGTTGCCCTCAGAACCCAGAGAGCAGATTAAAACTTGGCCGGGTTTTAGCACAGGCTTTGTGTAGTGATGCTTCGGGCACACACCGCAGGGCCTGAGCTGCAATTCCTGACTGCTTAAGAAGCGCCCATTTGTAACTCGTCAACATCTCTGCCTGGTTTATACCCTCGGGGGAAGCCCCAGGGACAGGTTTTCAGGCAGAAAATGGGGTTGTGAGCAGGGCTGGCATCCCACGCAGGGACATGGACGCAGCATCTGAGGGAGGTCACCAGGACAGCTCAGAGGCACAAAGGGCATTATCATGGGCATTTTTGGGATGGCTTTTTGCTTTGTTTCAGATTCTCCCTGCCCAAGCTGATAACATACAACTGATACTGCATTCAAAAACTTGCTGCAGAGAGCACAGAAATCCACAGGCAGCCATGGCTGGCTCTGCAGGGTTTGGATTTGCTGCAGGATCAGGCAGCAGCTGCTGCCTGATATCAGTGTGCCCACTGCCACTGTAGGCTGGAGCAGCTCCAGCACTGGGGACACCTTACTCTGTTAGCAGCCATGAGAGCAAATTTGCCAAAGGGTGCCATGGATCCTCCCTGCCCTCAGCCTGGAACATGGGCAGGAGCACCACATTCACCTCCTCCACACGATGCCAGTGCTGGAAGAAAAGGGAAAAGGATCAGATGCTGCAGAAGTCCTGACCTCATTCCTACCCTACCTGCATATGTTTTGTGGTAATGTTGTGATAATTCTCAAGTGCTTCCTTTACATTTTCCCAGCCAGGCACCAACATCACTGCCATCACCCCGTCTCCTTGTCTCCGCAGGAGTGTCCTCAAGGAACACCTTTGCATTTGGCTGAACAAGATGTTCTTGTCTGAGGAATCACAACAGTGTTTTTCCTGGTTTTCCATCCATCCTATTAAACCACACTAGCAGCTTTTCTTCCTATGATTTTGAGTAGGATACATTCCTGTGGCTAGTGTTACATGGACAGTATGTCTGTCATTTCCTATCATCTTTTGGTCAGGTGAGCTCCAGGTTGGAGAGATGGTGTTCCTGATGGAGTGATAATGTAGAGATACATAAATACAGTGCCCCAAATCAGACTGGGCCATGTCTTTTCCAGGAGATGTCAGAAGCATCCAAATGGTGATTTGGTACATCAGGGCATGAATGTGCCTGGCATGACTGGTGTGTAGGGCCTGTCCTGGATATCAAGGAGCCATCATATAAAAATGCCTCATGGAACACCTCCACCTGCCCCAGCAGTGATGGAGCACATGTGCAGCCCTAAACCACAGCTTTGCCCTCGCTGCTAGTATCAGGCACAGTGGGTGTCTCTTCATGATTTCTGGTCTTCCCTAAGTGTGTCTGTGATGAGCTTCTGTCTGATGGGACTTTTCTCACCAAATACATTGCCACTCCTGAAGGGAATTTTCTACTGCCAAGATAGTAGGATTGGGCAGAAACATATTTGCAGGGGGAAAGGCAACCTATAAACAAGGGGAGTCTCCCAGGAGGCTGCATTTTTGACCATTTCAGACCACAGCCCAAAACAACGGCGTGCAGGTGTTTTGTCCATGTCATTTTTAACGGGCTTAAGGTGAAGCGTTAGGACAAGGAAACCCAGACTCTGGCTCCCAAGCTGGTCTGACACAGCTCTCAAGTGTCTTTGCTCAGTCCCTGTGCTACTCTCTCAGCCCTGAGACCATTTCAAAGCAAAATATTCCTCTATTCTGTTCCTGTGAAATAGGTGGCAAAATATGCATTGGCACCAGGGTAAGCAATGGCAACCACAGGCCCAAACACAATTTTTCTTTTCCTCTCTTGGATAAAAACATGTCATGTTTTTATGACCACTTACTTAAGCTAAATACTTTTCACTAATGCCCTTTTTTTTTAAGCTCATAACAATGTTGAGACAACCCAAGTTACCAGCTAATGCCACTGTCACTTCTAGCACACCCTAATCGGTCCCATCCTGAGCAGGCAACATCCCTTCTCAATTCATTAAACATCACATTTTACCAGCTTCTTGGCCAAAGGCCTTTAAGACCCTTACTTCCCAAAGAGGGAAGAGAAAACACAGCATCCTTGTGTGGCTATTCAAGGGTTTTGAGTCAAATTTTCCAGCGGGGAAGGCCCATGGCGCTATCATACAGCCAATGCGTGTTCTGAGCAGTGTCCCAGCTCTGCCGGGAGCAGGGTCAGGCTCTGAGGCTGTCCAGCATTTTTTCCCACATGTCCAGCTCATGCACGAGTCCTGCCTGAGCCCATGAGTCTTTGCTGAGATGCCTTTGACAGAGGGAGTGAGCTGATCTCCTGACACAGAGCTGTCCCAGCAGATAAAATAAATATTTAGCTGGAAAACATCTAACAGTTTTCAAAGAGCCTGGGATGGCCCAGCGTGTTTAGACTGCCTGCATAGCAAAGGGTGCTGCTGTCTTTAATCATCCTCATATGTATTCCGCACTTTTATCTGGAGTTCTTCACAGTCCTCCACAGAGAGGTTTGTCTTGTTCATCTCTACATCACAGATAAGGAAATGGAGGCGCAGCCAGCGAGGGCTGGGCTTGGGGTGCTTGGGGTGCCATGTTTTGAGCTGCCTTTCTTTGTGGTTCCTCTCCAAGGCTGGTGCTCCTCTGACAAGATGACATGAGAATTGTTTTCCTGTTTCCATGTCTTCCTGCAGCTGCTGGTGGCCCTTGTGGCTGGTGCCACTTGTGCCCATATCTCAGTAACAGCCCCTGTATCCCTCTGCCCCTTGCCCCTGGATGCAGCCCGGGTTTGCAAACTGGCTCTGAATTGCAGATGAAAAGCAACGCTGCTTTCTGTTCTGGTGCTTTGCATTGTGGAGTGGCATCTCTTCTCTCCAGCAGGCTCAGCTCTATTTATTTATTACTCCATTTCACAGATGCTTTAATATAAAGTAATTAGTCCTGAGGGTAGCATTAAGCCAAGAACAAATTAGGCTGTAGCACAATGTCTCCTCTGCCTGGGTGCTCTGTTTTTTGGGCTCTGCCCGAGCTCTGTAACCAGGAGCATCACGAGGGGGTGCAGTGTTCTGGGCTTGTGGGCAGAAGGAGGCCTAGGGAGCACTGCCCAGAGCAAGCTGCTGCTGGTGGGAGGTGTCAAAGGGAAGCTGTCCCCATCCCAGCCTCCCATCAGCCCTCACCATGGCTGAAGAGGAGCCAGATGAGTCCTAAGGCAAGAAATGAAGCATGGTTTTCTCTGGAAGCTGTGTGGGCTTTAATGAGAGCCTGACCCAGGGTCTTATGGCCTCATTTTTTAAAAAGAATTCCTTTTGAATTAACACATTTGCTTTCTCAGTTCAAATGCATATTTCCCTTGCCCCACAACTTCTCCCATACAACATTCTTTTGAAGCAGATTTTCACAGAAACTTTTACTGAAAACACCAGTCTAGTAGCCTCCGAAATATCCAGCCCAGCCAATATATCCCTAAGGAAAAATGGTGATCAACTGATGGGTCATTCTCACATGGAGGCTGCCTGAGCAGGAGCTGGCACCAGACTGGGGATGGAGCATCCCCACACATCTCCAGACACAGTAATGAAGTTGTCTACCCAGAGGTGTTTTATAGATCACCCTGCTTTTCCCTAGTTCCCTGTTTAGCCACAGGGGGAATCTTCTCATCAGAGGATGAGAAGTGTAAACTCGGTTTTGTATCAGAAAGCAAAGTGTACATTCATGTCCTAGGAACCTTGTCATGCCTGGCTTTGCCAGCCCCATCCATCTTCCAGCCCTGTGGGTCTAGGGGGCTTGGGTCACATCCCAGGCTGGGCTACAAGGCACGTGAACCTTTTCAGAACCACATTTTCACAAACTAAACTAATTTTTCAGGCCTTGCATTCTTAAGACCACCAGCTTTCCAAGAAATTTTAAATCCTATAAAATGCACTCAAATCCCATCATCCATCATGGAAACAAAGGCTGGACTGATTAATTTTTGCTAAAAGGTTGGCAGGCTTCCAGCTTTCTGAAATGCAGCTCTGCTGAAAGAAAAATCTTTTGTGGGCAAAATTATGCACTAGTGGTTTTGGAAAGACAAGTCAAAATAAGGCACTTCAGGAAGAAAAAAAAAAAGCCTTTAAAAATAGTCTTGAGCTATCTTTATCCCCAAGTCTGGAACACAAAGGGTCACATTTATTTTTCATCTGCTTTCCCCCTTGTCCACTGAAAGAGAAAGGGGCAGGTGGTTTATTTTAAGGTTCCTGTTCCTGCTGCAGATGCAAGAAAAGCCATTTTTCCCAAAGCAGGCTGGAGCTTTGTGTGTGCTGGGATAGCTGTGGGAACCTCTGTCTGCACCAGCTATGGGAAAATAGGTCTTGGAGAGGGTTTTGGGGACCAAGAAAATATTTGTGCGTGGCCAAATGAGGGTTGGGGTAGCTCAACATTATCATTTCAGGGCAGTCATCAGGGGCTTTCTCACAGTGAGGTCTGCAAAGATTAAATGGATGCTGCAGCAGCACTGATCAGAAAAAGGCCTTGGAGTCTCTCCTCACAGCTGTTTTTGGAGAGGTGAGAGCAGGGGAAAAGCAGCCCAGTGCCACCATATCAAGGTGCCCATGGGGAAGGGACTCACATTCCTGAGCTGCTCCTCAGCTCTGGGGAACACAGATGGGCAGGGAGGCATCTCACTGCCTGATGCCATTGCTCTTCCCAAACCCTTAATAATCTCCTGGGAGTGCAAGGACCAGAGCCACACAAAGCCCTCAAGATATGGGTACGCAGCAGCTTTGAAGAGGCAGGCGGGTGCTCTAAGTTTTACTCCTTTCCTATCATTCCTGATATATGGTTTAGCTCTGAGGCTTCCAGATGTGGAAATGTCTGGGTGAGAATGGCTGCCAGTACCCCAAGCTCTTGTGCCCAAGTAGCAGGGGCCAGGTAAGAGCGTGTCACTTGCAAGGTGAAGCACAGCATTGTTTGGTACACCCCTGCAATGGCTTCTGTCCTTTCTCAATTCCATAACAGCTTTTTGCAATTCCCCAGTCTGCCTTCTCCTTTACCATCCTAAATAACTGTCCATCAGGAAGAAATCCCTTAATTTTTAGTGAACACCTTATCCAGCCCATGACACATGACACCAGCAACCTCCCTTCCTGGAGAAACACCCCTTCTGCTTCCCAGCTTTAATCTCCAGTGGGAGGACTTTGATTTTGGTGACAAAACAAAGCTATAGAAGCCAGTGGTTTATGAGACAGTTGACCCTTGTCTGTTCTTTTTGAGCCCTTCAGAGGTTTGTGAGACACGACTTCTCTTTGCAAAAGCCCTACAAATTCACCCCAGATAATTTATTGCATTCTTTGATATAGTTTCTGGTCATTTGGCCAGCACAGATATGAGGTACAGACACCAGGAAACCTCCTGAAGGCATTTTTAAATGTCCTGTGCAAAAGCAGTGCAGCTTCCCCAGTCCAGGAGCTGTTTGCAATTCTCCTGTTCAGAAGGATGCAAAACCTTCCCATGCATTAACTGCTGCACAACCTTACAGCAGCTTCTCACCTTGCCTGGACCCCTTAATCCCCATGCAAGTGGATTTATACCCCTGTATTAAAGAAGGCAGCTTATGGAGAGAGGCTGCTGGGAATTTATTAGCTGGGCTCTTGGGAGGCAGAGCTTATAAAATAGAAACTTAATGAACAGCGTGCTGGACAAAGGAGTTTAAATCATACCAAGCAATCTACATCCTCCAACTCTTCCACCTCTAAGCCTGATCATCAGTGGAAGCAGCTACATCCATGAAATCCTAGCAACGGAGTCACTCTGGAAACCTGGGCATGAGTGAGGTAGGAGCCAGGAAAATTGCTTCAGATGATTTACAGAGTTAGTGGCAGAGTGGTAGAATTAGCTGATTTATTTGAAAATTTTAAAAAAAAGCACACAACAGAATGATGAGAGGAATTGCATTACACTGCTTTTGGTTTTTGCTAAATGTAAACAATTGTACATGTTATTTTGGAATTTAGCTTTGTTAATAGTACTGCAAGATGCTCAACATCTGAAAACACCTTCCTGGTGCAAAGACTTTCCAGACACCTGTGAGGCACCACCAACTCTCGATTAGGCACAGGAAGGAGAGGCAGTGGTCCAAAAATTCAGTCAATCCAGTTTTAGGCTTCCTAATCCCAACTCAGAAGTGGTGAAGCCACATGAGAAAGCCCTGATCCAGGTTGAACTTGCTCTTCCAGTTCAATTTTTCTTTTTTATTTTTTTTAAGCAGGCTTCCTTTGAAGCATCAGGCTTCACCCCAGATCAGGTAGCAGCTCATCTGTACATCTAACCTCCTTCCAGAGTAGCCACAAACCCTCCCCCAGTGAGAGACATCCAGCCAGCCCATGCAGTGCACAGCTCAGGGAAAGGCAACACATTTGTGTCAGAAATCTTCAGTACTCACTCTGCCCCCTTGAATACCAAACATCAGAGCTGAAACTGCAAAGGTAGATATCAAATTGCAGTGTCCCTGTCATGCTGAAGAGAAGCAGGAAAAGGAGCAGAGGCTGCCTACAGGAGATCTGCTGACAGCACCAGGGCTTGAGGATGCTCAGCACTCACAGCCAAGGGAATGACAGACCTGCCACTGCTGCCCTGGAATCCCAGGGACAGTTCACTTGGATCTGCACTTCAAAGAAAGTGAACTACCAAGGAAGGAACCGGAACTGTGTGAGCAAGCCTGCTGGGTGCCTGTTGGCAGCCCTCCTTGCACTGGTAGGAGAAGAGAGCCACAGTCCAGGCATCACAACGGTGCACAGGGCTGCTCAGGACCTTTTCCTGAACTTTTCCAGGATAAAACCCAAAGGAATTCAAGACAGCATTGCAAGTAGCTGATCTGAGAGAATGTGGGAGCAAGACAAAATTGCAGACACAAGACATCTGCTTTTGGAATGGAGAATAAGAGAGGAAAGCACAAGGAAATTGAAACAGGAATGAAGGACTAGAACATGCCCAACTCTTTTTTCTCCCTTTCAAGTATCAGCCACAATGTAGCAGAGGTCTCAGGCCACTGTGCCTGATGGGCTCCAGGATTCTGATGTTTCCAGCGGTCTCTTCCAGTGTCTCCATGTGACTAATCCCAGCCGAACAGCAAAGATCAAGCACGTCAGTGCCAGCAGAACAACTGTGGAAAAAACACAGAAGCATGTTAGAGCATAAAAAAGACAGTGCCTCTTGTCATACTTTAGCTCCCAGAACAGGAGGTATTCAGAGGAAGAGAAAAAAACCACAATTGTCTGTACAGAATCCATTACCCCCAGAGCTGTCTCTCTCAGAATTTTACTGCTATGCAGAGAAACTTGCCCAGTGCTTCCAGGTCAAGGAATGTCTAAAAAGGGGGAGGTTTCCTGGACACAGGAGTTAAAATACTTTACATTAACAAAATATTCCAAGAATAGTTGAACTATATAAAGAAACATGTACTAGTTTGGGAAAAGCACATTCTCGTCCTACCAGGCAAACAAGATGAACCACTAAGAATGAAGTTTTGCTGGTAAGAAATGTACCTACTGCAGGAACAGAACTGCCTGCCAGAGACCATGAACACCTCCACATTCCTGGTGGCCACAACCACCAGAAGACGAGCCTCCAGTGCTCCCATGGCTGTGACAGTCAAGCTTTGCCAAGCCCTGCTGTGTGCTTTCAGACATGATCAGGCTCCAGCAGCACTTACAGCAAAGGGAACTGTACTGGAGCAGCTCCAGTGGTGATGCCAGTCCAGAATTTAGCTTTAGCCACTGGTATGTGGCAGTGGGAAGGCTGAAGGGTGGGAACATGCTCCCTTCTGCTGACCCCTTGGTGGGAATAGGCATCTAAAACTGTTTCAGCAGGATTCAGAGTTCACACAGCTCAGTCCCTTTCATGCCAGCATAAAACTGCTCATAATGGTACAGCTTCTGCCAGACTGTGATTGTACAGAATTTGGACAGCTTAAGCCCTTTTACCACGGATGACTACACTCAAGTCTGCTACAGTGGCTGGCAGCAACCAGATAATCCCAGGAAAACTTGTTAAGGCTAGCCTGAGCTCTGCATAGGAGAGGAGCGTGTGCAGGGGCTTGCACTGTGAAGCCCTCCATGGGTCAGAAGCTCATGCACTGCTCCAATATACCAAACAACACAGGGCCAAGGGAAGTGCACAGCCTTCATCCCAGCCCTGCTTTTCCTTTGGCTTGTCCTAGGTCAGATGGAGCTGCTGGAGGAGCCAAGTGGGTGATGGAGGATTGTGGGACAAACATACTGCACTGGGAAGTGAACTTGAGACAACACAAGGTTTGGGTTCAGCCCCAAGGCTCATGGGCAATGATTCCTGCTCTGCTCTTTCCTTAGCAAAATGAATACCTTCAAATACATCCCTAGTTCTGCTTGTAACAAATAATGCTTTTTAAGTGGCAAGTCTTTCTGCCCTCAAGACAGAGGAAGGATGGGAAGTGTTTACAGGCCTTCTTTTACAGGAGTTAGAAAGATTCACCTATAAAAACATCATTGGTCAGTGGGGATGAAAATGAGCTGTTCCTGCACGCGCTGCCGGCCAGAGCTGCTATGACCACTGGGTAGACTGTGAGGTTATAGCGGACATACTTGTCAAGAAGGTAGTTTTCTACATAAAACCTGTAAAGAAAAAGAGTGACCAAAGTAAGAATTTTCTCTGTATTTTATTTCCATTCCCTAAGAAAGGAATTAGACAGAGAATGGGGGGTTTTGTGGGCTGGCTGAGACAAGAGTCCAAAATTTTTCATTTACTAATACTCAAAAAATTCATAAATAATTTATTTAGGGTAAGTTTAGGGAAAAATAAAGCCATGTTTCATATGCTTTCTGTATCACACCCTCACCTGTAAACCTAAGGCAGGTTGGGCTCATGAAAGTCACAAAAACATGTTCCTGGCCCATGATGCTTATTGACATTGCTGAGGTCAGTGGGTAAAAGCTCTGCCCAGACTCCCAGTTCATCTGCCATGAATTATAACAGAGGCCTTTGTACTCGACATTGGGACACGGACAAGTGATGAGTGAATTGGAACCGATGGTCAGCATTGGTGAGAGGTGAAGGGGTTTCTGAGGCTCCAAGGGGACCCTTGGGGTTGCTTACCATACCACTAGGCTGAGAGCCAGGATGCTCAGGGAAGCAGTGGTTGCTTTCTCATTGGACACGTTCCACTTGTAGATCAGCACGACGGCGAAGTTCAGCAGCGTGGCGATGCTGGTCCATGTCACATACAGTGCCAGCCCATTCTGGACCTGCCACACAGCACAGCAAGAGGACAAAAGTGACACACAGGCAATCTCTGTTTGTCTTTGGTGGCCCCTAGGCCCCAGTGCAGTTAAGCCAGCTTTCTGGACCTAGCTGTAGGAAAAGTGCCTCAACACAAAGAAAAGGTGAAGCCTTGGAGTGCTGAGGGGCTCCAGAAATCCAGCCTAGCAGTGTGTTGTACTGGTGTTTCAGGAAGTGCAAAGAACAGAGACCACTCCCAGTTTGTGCCAAGAGATGTAGATGCCTTTCCAGCAGGGTTGCTATTATCTTTTCTGTGCAGGGCAGATCTTTCCTTAGCTATATTCTGCCACTGGATCTTTCACTCTGACAACTCCAGCACTGCACAGAGGTCATTTTTTACCATTTACCTACAGCACAGATTCTCAAAAGCCACCTACCAGAATGCGGATGAGCCAGAGCTCAACTTTGTGAGCCTTCACAAACCATGAGGAATGGATGCTCAAGGCTCGGTGGGAAACAAACAGGGAGGCACATGTGGTAAGAGAGAGGACTACCAGGAACACCAGGGCTGGAAGGAGGAATCTAGGACAAAGAACATGTACACACACAATAGACATCACATTTTTCTCATTGGTGTCACAACACCCTAATTTGTAGCTTTAGTGTTTGGCCTTTACTGGCTTTAAGTCAATCAGCCTTTAATAAAGGTAATCACTACACACGGCCCTCATTTTGACATATTGCTCTTGCTGTTTTGCTCTGTTGATCATGAAGTTGTTTTCCTGACTGCAAGTGATTTCTTCACCTCTTGACAGTGGTGCTCTCATAAGCCCTTAATGTGACCATCATTATGGAAACAATCCAACGTAGAAGAACTGCAGCTTTGAGGAGATCTTAGACTTCAGTGACCAATCTGTCTCATGGGCAAGATAACAACATAATGCAAAACCTCCAAACTTTTATGAAGGCTACCTTGTGTCAAAGCCTGGCATAGAGTTTTATAGGTGTGATTAAGAGTTCCCACACAGAGGCAAAAAAAACATAGAGAAAAAAAAAGTACTGGGGCAATCCCATCAAGAGTGTTGGAAAGTATTTGTAACAGAAGACAACTTACTCTCGGTCCCACAGGAAGAGCCATCCAACATTGAGGCCATTATTCAGACACCATGCCACATAAAAAGGTATTGGCAGCAAGTCTGGCTTTATGAAGACATATCCAAGTTCATTCCTGCCAGGAAAAAGTAGATATGGAGAAAGGAAAACAATGCCTGCACTGACCAGACAAACCTTTCTGGCTTCATTTTCCTTATATGAGGAGGGACTTCACACTGGAACTAAACATTTTTAGCTTAAATCAGACTATTTCTCCTCTGTGTCTTTCTCTGATACAATACAGAAATACCTGTGGCTTTCCCTATCAGGTAGTTATTGATCTCATAGCCTGACATAGAGACATAGATCTCAGTGCTGGTTGTTCCATCTCTAACAGAAAGTAAACTCAGAGCATAAGCCCCATAATCCATTGATTTTGCCCCTGTGGATTCCCAGCCTGTAGCAGTGGGTAAGTGCAGGTACTGGATAAATCTGGAAACGAGGCCTCACAGAGGAGTTTACATACTTTGATCCCTGTCCACACTTTAGAGGAGTTCATGTACACCTCCAAACTGCTTCCCTGCTTTGGATGCTGAACATAAGAGATGCTCCAGACAAAAAGCTTCAACATGTCAAGTCAAGATAAATGGCAATGGGTTTGCTCTTGCTAGAAACCCCTGAAAGGGAGGTAAGAGACTGAGCTACTCCAAAAGGGAAGAGTCACTGTCCCTTCTTGTTTATCCTGTAAACAGTAAATAGGGAAATACCTTCGACAGATCCCTGACAAGGCATAGAGAAGCCAGGCAAGCTGCCATCCATAGATGACATTCCAGATGAGGAAAGTCCAGCCAGCAGGTGTGAAATCAGTGCTGTACTTGGCTGAGATGTTTCCAGGGGTTGTCCTGAACAGACCTGTGATGGTGAATGTTATTGCAGGCAAAATTGTTATTACATCCAGAAGATGGGGAAAGACTGCTGATTTTCCTCAACCTTCAGTCTTCCTCCCTACCCAGTGGGTTCAGGGATGATGAGAGCACGCCCTTGGTGCAAACCAGCCACAAGCTGCTGTTGGCTTAGACGTCCATTATGGGATCACCATCCCTTATTGCAAACACTGAGCACCTTGCCTCTTACACAGAACCAGAAAAACCAGTTGTCTGTGTAATCCAGAGGGTAGCATGATGGCAATTCCTGGCAGATTCAGCCAGTTAGTGTTCAAATGCAGCACCACTGTGGTGCCTCAAGTTTTAGCTTTCATATTTTTCCCTAGGTGTGTAGTTTTGAGGTCACATTAAGTGTTAGTGAGCTCTCTTCACAGAGCAGGTAGACAAAACAGTTCCTTTTCTAGCTTGATGCCAAGGACAATTGTTACAAGTTTCAGGTCCAAAAGTGTAAACAATGCTGGACTCAAGAAAGAAAACAAGAGGGATAGGACTTCATAACCTGAAGCAGTGATTGGACAATTAACCCTGATATGCAGATGGACCAAAACTTATAAAAATGTGAGACCTCATGACCAGTTGTCCATTTTGTGACCATTTTGGGTCCATCTTGGGTGTAGCCCTGGCCAGGCTCTTGTACTGCCCAAGGTATGTCCTTTAAGGCCTTTCAATTAATACCTGCTTTATTCTTAACTCTGTCTAGCCTCTGTTCTAGGTCAGCCTTCTCAAGGCATCTGTCGTCTACAAACCCACAGCAGCAACCTGAACACCTTCCACCAGGGATACAAGGATATGCAAAGACTGCCTTTCAACCACCACTGGATCCAGGTTCAGTGGGGACATTTACTTGGATTTCAAGGGACTGGACAGGGTTCAGGCATTTGGCTGTAACACTTGGAGGATGCACCAGCTACTTCCACCTTTCACAGAACAAGGTGTATTCGAAGAGTTGATGAGGTAGCAAATACATCTATCCCATCTAAGTAATTCTCCATTTAAGCCACCTTGTGTCATTGCATAATA
Source organism: Anthoscopus minutus (assembly GCA_013399455.1). Taxonomy (NCBI): domain Eukaryota; kingdom Metazoa; phylum Chordata; class Aves; order Passeriformes; family Paridae; genus Anthoscopus; species Anthoscopus minutus. The sequence goes on along the minus strand of VWYI01032658.1, from coordinate 57,602 downwards.
TAAAGCATGAAACCCACCTCTGAACAAAGAAAATTTGCTTGCATTACCTTTGAAAGTCCCAGTGGCATTTCCAGCATTCATTACCACCATGACCGTGAAAGTAGCCAGAGACAGGAACATCACCAAAATCTTAAACTTATATAAAGCATCCATCTTGCTCTGAAACACATTAGAGATATGGTTGGCTTATCCTAAAGGAAGCCTGGACTTGTTCCACATCCCAGGGATTGTTTTAGAAACAATGTTGTAAATTCACAAATTTTAACTGCCAACTTTTTTTTTTTGAGTTTTCATTAGAACTCAAGAGGCCTTTGCATGAGCTAGGAGCATCTCCACTTGAACAGATCTCATGAGGTTGTAGAATGAAAATGGGAAGCTTTGGGAGAGCCACCTGCTCTGCCCCCGCCTCCACTGCAAGAGCGGTAACTTAGGTTTGCCTAAGGTTTTCACAAAGGCCTAAATTAACCCACAAAATTAGCTTATCTGGCATCACTGTTGCAGTTTTACTGAAGCAAACAGGCTTATTTATCAATTTTACCCACTCTAGGAAACAAATATGAGAATGTTGAAGTCTTCGCTTTGCAGCCAAGTGCCTTTTAGTTCAGCGTAACTTCTCACATTTACCTCCCTAATCCTATAACTCCGACAAATTAACTTCCTTTCATGGTGGTATTACCTCCTCATCTACTGGCTGCAATTAAGCTTTAAATGCTTTAGCACATCTCAAGAACTTTACAGAGTATATAATCCACATTCTACAATTTTTCAAGGTTAGTAAGTAGTGTCTTGAGCTTTCCTAAGTGATTTCCATTAGTCCAGCATTTATTCTAGCCCAGAAAAGTTCAGAGCCACCTCTAAGAGTAAGCACACATGCACATAGGCAACAGCTTTATTTCTCCTCACAGCTCAGCACTTGAGCTGCTTTCTCTCTACAGTGCACTTCAATGCTTTCTAGGGTTGGCAGGAGTAACAACTGAGTTGTTTCACATTGCTCTGACTTGAACAATAAATTCCAGTTCCCACTTCAGTGGATTGTTCTACAGTTCCAGGCTTTGTTCACAGAACACACTCTATCCAGACACGTCACAAGGAAGTGGGAAGGGAAGTTCTGTTTTCTCTGAATCTATACATGTTTTTCTCTTTTCAGCTCTGTCTTAACAGCAAAAAACACCCTTTTAAAAAATAAAAATTAAAATCCTATGTGGAAGAATGCGAGATATGAAATCCCAGCTAGATTTATGTCAGCCAAATCACAGGTCTTCAACAGATACACTGGACTAGCAGACTCTGAAAGGAAAAATCCACTATTGTACTATTGGGTTGTACTATTAGAGATATTGTTTCTGGCTCAGGAAATAACAGACATGCAGATTTCTGAATGCCATGAAAATGTAGGAGAAAAATATCACTGTACATTTGCCAATGATCAAGGAAAGAATATAAGAATAGGACATTTGATTGCTCCAAACCAGTGCACGGGGCTAGATGGTCCTGCAATCTCGCTGTCAGGCCAAAATTCTGTCCTCCCATAGTCCTGTAATTGACTTCAGCATCACATTTCTTTTTCATTAGCGACTTTTGGAAGAACCTTGGTTGAACAGCTTCAGAGAAACCCGTTTGCTTACGGAAGTCTAGGCGGAAAGCCTTATTAAACAGGTCAATAGTTTCACTAGTGCCTCTCACCTCCTGCCTCCTCCTAACTTACTGCTTGCAATAAATGTCTGCAACATTTCCTGCCTGCAGCCTCCAGTCACAAACACCCATTAGAAGAATCAGAAATATTACTCACAGGAATCCACACAGGCTTTATGGCAGCTTTTTAGAGTCGTGATTCAGCTACAAGCAGCTCTGGGGAGTCTCCGCTTCCTAAACTTAACTAAAGAGATTTCATACAACTCTCAGCAGATTAATAATCGCTTATTATTAAAAGAAAAATAAAAACTCACAGAAGTTAGATATGCTTTCTGTCTGTGTGCTGCTGCAGCCTCCAATTGGCTAAAGCCTTCCAAAAACAAGCACTTATGCAAGAGAAATGTGATTACTTAACCAAAGCCTTTTATAACAGCCAGACTTTTCATATAACATTGCACGTTCCCAACTTGTTGGCAGACAGAAGCTAATGAGTGCATGCTCTTGGGCTCTTGCCTGCTTTGTCCTTTCCCATCCCTGCCAGGAGGAGGGAAACTTGATGCAAAACATTGCATCTCAAAATCTTAGTGCTCCTGAGTGGGAGATGCTGGCAGGGTGTGCTGGAGGAACTGACTGGATTTGGGGTTTGGAGAAGATGGAGATAAAAATTGGTTTGAATTGGAAGGATCTGAAAGATCATGTGGCTCAAATAACCCCCCTTCTGTGGGCAGGGACACCTTTCACTAGACCAGGTTACTCAAAGCCTCATCCAGAGTGGCCTTGAACATTTCCAGGGATGAACACATATATATAATACACAGAACCACAGAAAAGTTTAGGTTGGAAAAGAGCTCTAAGATCTAATCTAATCATAAACATAGATCCGTAGTCTGGATCCTGTGAGCATCTTCAGATCTTCCTATAGCCCCAGATGTAGACTGGGTCACAAGTAAATTTTTGTTCTTTGATAAAGAAAAGGCTCCTGCCTCTCAATGTAAGCCCACCCCACAGAAACAGTGCAAGCTGATAAATCTCTGCCTGCACCTCTGTCTGCCACAGAACGACAGTCTCACCACATCCACTCCTTTCATTTTATACTTCTGCTTGTTTCCTCTCAATTTTAAACTTCTATAGTAAATTTATAATATTAATCAGCATCAAAATTTTATTTACCTTGTGCAGCCACAGTGGTTACCAAGCAGACAGTCTGGCTGGGAAGTGCCCCATGTCAAATATAAAGGCAGTGAATTAACTAGCACCTATCTTCACCCTTTGGAAACAACATCATGGGACTGGGAATTAACCCAGCTGGAGCTTCCTTGGCCATTGAGATAGGGGTGGAAAGCCCATGTGAACATGGATTTGCCAGCTGTGGGAAATGCAGGGCATCCAGCCAGCACTGTTGCTGTCTATTTATCAGTGTAGGTGTGAGGTCCACCCTTTGAAGGCATCCTGAGGTCCACCCTTTAGAGGTATTCTGATGTGGAAACCAGTGGTTTAAGTAAGATTATTTTTTATTAGCCAGATAACATGTTGTGCTCCACACATGGATCAAAAGCAAGAGCTGCTTGAGCTGCTTGTTCATAGCGTGTTCCTTGAAGAGGACAAAGGCCTGAGCTCACAGGATGGTGGCATTGGTATTTTTTTCTCCTTTTTTCACTTTGTGAATACCCCAGATATGTACACAGTGACTCTGCCCATGTCCTAGAAACTGCCTTCAAATCACAAGATTATAAACACTTGTTGCAGCAAGTGTGAGTTGAAATACAAGCAGAACCATTGCAAACACTGTGTGGCCTCTCCTCCAAGCAGATTAAAATCTACAATGCACCTTTTTCCCACAATGGACCACATCTTATTTATGGCCCTCTAATATATATTTAGTGTGTATAGCCATATATATGTCTTTACTCATCAGGTAGTCCAAATGGCTTCAGCATGATGTCAGACATTACACTGCCATCCAACAAATGGGTGGCCTGAAATTCTTCACTAAATACTTTGCCACTTTGTCATACATGTGCCTGTTAGGCACAGCTGGGCAGCCAGGTCCATGCTGACCTAAGTCTAGAGAAAGTTCTGCATGCAGGAAACACCAGACAAGTGGAAAAACCAAAATACACCCACCTCCCCCCCCGCAACTCCTTGCTGTCCCATGCTATTGCTGGTTATTCCATAATGAATCTCTTGTTGCAGTGAGACAACTGGAAGCAATGCCACCACCGTGGTGGCCTTGTCCTCTAGCCACACTCTGTAATCTAGGCAGAAACTTAAAGCTTACATTCTGGGTTTCAGAAGGTTTTGATTTTTTCAGAATAAATCACAACACAGGCCTTGGATAAAATATTCAAAATTGTTTTATCATGCAGCTCTACAAAAATCCCCTCAAGTATGTTCGTAAAATACAGAGCAACGTACTTAGTGCTTAGAAAGTTATTAAAATTGAATGTCTCTTGCTTCACTAGGCTGCACAGCATCCCCAAAAGTGGAAATACTCAGGACAGCTACAGCTTTAAGATTCCAGTTAAACTCAAAGGAAGTTTTTATGGCAAGGCCCTACCTTTCTATAGTGTCTCTTCTCTGAGAGAACTTTCAGGCTTATTTCTTCAACACAGGTTTAAATATCTTTGCTGGCCTGTTGAGGGAATAAAATGATATTGTCAGAGGAGTGGCAAACGCAGTTATATAAATTTCAGACAAGAAATGGCTGCTAATGTTTCTATGCACAAAGAGAAGCATGATACAATCCATGTTTACAAGAGGACGTGTCTTGAAATCCAGGTATGCCTCTGAATGAAGTCACTGGAACCAATTCCATGACACAGACAGTGGCTGGTACTTTTCAAGACAAGTTGCTTTGAATCAAATACCAGTTTGTATTAATCTGGATCATGATAGAGAAAACCAGTTTCCAACCAGCAGTTATTTTACCATCAGGGAAATTTTCCACTGATAAAAAGAGGAAAATACAGGCTCCTCCTGTATTACCAAATATCTTCAAAGGATCTACCTTCAGACTCTTTAAAGCTCTCATTTCTTTTAACAGAAGAAGAAAATAAATGGGAAAAAGCTGCTTTTCAAGAAGGAGACATGCCCATCCCTCCCCATGCACACTCTCTGCAGCACCAAGACGTGCTCCACCAGCAGCAGGGCACCTCAGACCCCAGTGCACACACCAGAGCAGGACTGGTTGCACAGGGACCACAGCTCCACTGTCACTCCCCCATGGCTGGAAATGGACATGGAAAGCCATGTAAGCATTTACAAGGTGATGAGCTAGCATGAGCAGACTTTGTGCTGGTATTAATGCCCTGCTGACAAGAGGAAGATCCTATATTTTTAAAAAAAAACCTCAGCATGAATCCTCCTGCTAGTAGCTGAAATAAAACATTATGAGCACAGACAGTTTTGAGTCCCAGAACAGAAAGTGGAAGCCAATTGCTTTCTACCTAGATGTGTCCCTGTGGAGGCTCTGTCCTCAAAATAAACTTGTACTGTGCAGGAGCTGAGAAAAGTTAATCTGTGGGCAGCAGCTCACCCACCTAATGGCACACACTGTCATCAGCAGGAAACTCCAGCAAGCAGAGCCCCAGAAACACCTCCCCAGCAAGGCAGGAGCTCAGATATTACGATCATTCTGCCAGAGCCTTTTGTCCCTACCCGCAGCAATGACAGATTTAAATCCTAAAGATATTCTGCACACTCAGTGCTCCAGTTTAATCCTTATAGCCATTTTACTCCAGGCTTTCCCAATGTGCTGGGCAAACTGGCCCCCACAAGTCAGCAGCCTCATTGGAAATCATTTTCAGGCCAAGTTCAGTAAGTGTTGACAACCAAATATACTAATCTTCTAACAACAGCTCAAGCATCCTAATCCTGCATTGGGTTAATCTGGGTGCCCTCAATGTCAAGGATTTGCCTTCCCTTGCTGATAGAAGGGATGGGATTTGGCTGTGCGCATTAGGATGGGCACACAGTGAAGAAGATCTGTGATAGCAATCCCCTTTGGGTATTTTAAGAAGGAAAATCATCTGCTTTTTATTGTTGGAGAGCAGAACAGATCCACCCTTTGGCAGCAGGGAAATATCCCTGTGTTTGAGGGAGCAAGAAGAGTAAGAAAGTCACTACCCTCGTATTTTCAGCCAGACTTTAAGCTGCCATGCTAAAAATCATTGACTGATCCCCAAATCCTCTCATTGAACTCTAGACTAAGGACATTATTGCAAACATTTAAGTGACTCAAACTAAACCCTGCCAACTCTTGTGAGAGGAAGAGGGTAAAAGACAATGCCCTTCTTCCTCTAAACCGAATTTCTAAGAAGTAATAAAAAATATTATCCCCAGATGTTCTCACTTACTGGTTAAGGACTGGTAAGTTTGCCTTCTTCAAAGGCAGCCCAAGAGTCTGCCTGCAGCAGTGTCCAGTGTCTGGCAGACAGCATCCACAGCATCAGATCAGGAACATGGTAGCAGCAAGGCACAAGAACCAGAAACTCACCTGCACAACCCACCCCTTCCAACAGGATGGCTGTGAAGAGATGAGGAAAACAGCAGAGCTGAGCAGCAATGAACAAAGACACGTTTATTTGGCTGGATATCTTCAATTTATCCAGCTTTTTAACTGCATTAAGGTTATTTTATTCAATCCCATGGCATAACTCTTGCTCACAGGACTCTCCCATGTCCTTCTCCCACCACTGAAGGAATGACAAAACCAAGAGCATTCATTCAGCACTCTGTTTGCTCAGTGTCATTTCTCTGTCCTTATTGATTTTAAGAACACAGACATATTACTTTCCTGGATACCTCATCACTATCACTCGGGAATGCTTCACAAACATTTAATTGTTTCTCTCCCCACAGTTCCATAAGAAAAGCAAAATGCAGTCCCTTGCATTGGCAGCAATGGAGCTGTCCCTAAGCCAGGAACAGAGACAGATAGGAAGGGAGGAAAGGCACCTGGATGGTGGTCAGAGCAAAAGTTTTTCTTACTTCTGTGGGAGCAGAGAGCTGCCTTCATTTATAGCTGCAGCATCCAGGTCAGCCAGAACCTCTCATGCAGAAAGCCTGCTTGAGAGGAACTTGGGTGGCCTGGTTTTCTTTGTGGTGCTTTTTTTGTGGCACTTTATATGCTTCAATGCAGTAGTGTCACCTATAATTGGCAGCATTCGATGCATCTCTCAAGCTGAGCATTTAGAAAATGAGAAACATTTGGATGGCAGCAGCTTTCCTACAAGAGGGTAGTATGAGGATTAAACAGACAACTTCCATTCACAGCAGCTGAGTGCCTCACTTTAGTAGGAATACTCCTTTAACACAGCAACTTTGCAATCTAATTATCTAGGTATTTTTTAAAAGCAACTGGGGTTTATGTAAAATGTCATAGTATGGCTGTATATCACCTCCTACATGAACTATTAGCAGAACTGGAACATTTAGTCTCATTACTGTGGGAAATTAGTGGAACAAAACTCATTGCAAGACCTTAGAGGTAAGGAAGGTGATTTTTTATTAAAAAGATTCCAGTAACTTGGTCCTACCCACTCCCACTCTCCCATCAACATACTCACATGGACTGTATGCATCAATCTCCTCAGGATCAGCCAAGTACAGCTGGAAGCATCTAGAACAACACCACCACTCCACTGCACCTCTGGGATGGGCTCTTCTTCATTTTTGTATTCATCTTTTATACCCCTCAGCTGTGGATATGATGATCTTGTGTCTCACCCTTCAAGAGTTTCAGGCAAAACTGAGTCTTTTACCTTTATCTGGGCATTTCACAGTTTCTCTACTGCAGGTCATCATCTTGTCACCTTATCTCTAAGGCTCCAGTTTGGGTTTTGTCCTCTGGTTATTTATTTGCATGGAACACATGGTGTGGTTCTGCAGCAATTAATACATACCACTCCTTTAACCCTTCATCTGCTGTTTTTCTGTTGTCTTCAGCCAGGCATTTCCATTCACATCAGTATTGCTACTTCTGCTAGCAACCTCCACATCAAGCAGGTCTTAAGCACAAGAGATCCTGACACAATTTGGAAGCTGTTAACTTCCTGTGAACCAGGGCAGGGAACAACTTTGGCAACAAATTACATGGCTTCTGGCTAGCCATACAGAAATGCAGAGGTTGAAAATGCTTGTGTGTTGCAGCAAATTTTAGGCAGCAGTCTCTTTAAGTGATTCTCTTGTTTATATTTTACCACACAAGCTTCATTCACCCTCCTTCCCACATTTCTTATCCTTGCTTCTCCATCTGCTCATCTATCTCATTCTCAGTACTCCATACGATTGCTCCCATCCCCTCTCCCTAAGAGGAAATACCACTTCCAAAGGCTGGTTTCTGCCAGTCTCTACCCTCTCCTCTCCCATAAGGATGTGCAAAAATATTTTCAGACCTATAACTCAACAGAATCATTTGGCTACTTCCCCAAGGCAAAAAAAGCACACCCTTTACTCCATGCTCATCTTCCAGACAAATTTCCAGGCTGCCTTTCAGAACATGGAAGTGTTCAAATAATGAAAAAAAATATTTCAGACAGAAATTTGAGACAAAACATCAGTTCCCTTCTAAATTTAGTCAAAACCATCGAGACCTCTTGTACCATAACTCCACAGAAACAAACTAAGCCCAAGGCAAGAAAGAAACAATGGGAAATTGCAACAACAAGGGAGAGCTACAGCCAAAGTGGGAATTTTGGTGAAGTCAGAAGAGAAAAAAGGGAGCTCTAGCAGGGAGAATAAGGAAGCCATAACTGCAAACAACAGTATAATTTTTGCCAACACTAAATGCACATTACTGAAGACATGTGCATGCACACCCATATATCCAGATCCTCACTTTGCAGCCTCTCCAGAGTCATGCAGTAGGTATTTTCATTCCTTCAAGCTGGAGACTCGGTACGTCCATGGAAAGGCAGCTGAACACGAGGGCTCTACATCTCAAGAAGGAGAAATGCAGTTTCTCAGAGAAGCCTTTTTCAATACACAAATATTCCCAGGCCCTGCCACTCACCACTGGAGGCCTGCCTGCTCCTGCAGATGAGGACCTACTCCCAGTCCACCCTAGTGCAGCTGGTGATTTGGGCTAAGCTGTGTTTTGGACCTGAGATGCCTTATCTTGTCCTTTGGCTTGTTCTTTGAAGGGACTGGAATCCTTTCCTTGGGCAATGTAGAATATTAGAATTGTTTAGGCTGGAAAAGACCTCTAAGATCATCGAGTACAAATGTTAACCCAGCACTAAACCATGTTTCCAAGTGCCACATCTACACATCTTTAAACACATCCAGGGATGGTGACTCCACCACTTCTCTGGGCAGGCTATGCCAGGGATGGACAATGCTTTCAGCAAAGAAATGTTTCCTAATATCCCATTTAAACCTCAGAACATCAGAAGCATCCAGAAAGGTCAGAATCATGATCTGCCACCTCTTTGAAAAAAGATTAGCAGCAGGATGATGATAACTGAGCTCCCACAAGTGTCATCCAGGGCCAGTAAGAGTCCAAACCCTGTGCACACTGGAGAGGTCCCTCTTAACATATTTTCCACATATTTCCAAACCTTATGCTGTCTTAGCCCAAACACCCTTCAGGGTTATCATGGTGCAATTCAATCATCAAAGCAGCGTCCGCCCTTCCTCCTTTTCCTCCTTCCTACTAATTAATTTTTAAGCAAAACTTATGGTGTTAGCAGTTTTGATCTGCTTTTCTGTTGAGGCTTGTCTACAGTCAGAATCCACAAAGCCTCAGTAGTGCCATCACTGAGCTTGCTGTCATGCCTGGGAAGCCAGCTGAACTATCAGCTCTCCGGATAATAGGACAACATCCTTCTCTTTTGCTTTACAGCTTCCAAATGTGTGAAAGCGCCATCAGCACAGAGCTTTGGCAGTCTCACAGACTAAGGCACCTTACTGGCATGTAAAGTGGGCCATGCAAGACACAGACAACTGGCCAGTCAGTCCCCACCCCTCTCTCATCAGCTTTAGAAGCTCAGACACAAGTTGAGGCATATCATGAGTCATGTTTTAAAGTTTGTAGAAATGGCAGAGTCAGGTCCTACAGATAAACACAGGATCATTCCTATGAAGTGTATTTTTTTTAAAAGAGGTCATTTATAGGCTACATAATCTGCCTGCCTGCCACATGGCCCTGCAAAGCTCCTGTGTTAAAACACCAGCAGACCTAAGATCCGCTTTGAAAAACTCACCTGCTGCAAATCAAGGAGAATCAGGGCTCATGCCAATTGCTGAAAGGCTTGCTCTGACCACAGATACTTCCATACAGAACTCACCAGCAATGTGAGAAACAGAACTTAGAGATTTCACTTTCAAAAATTAGGAAATACGCATGGAAAAGAGCAAACTCAAACATCAAAGGTTTGGGGTTTTTCTTCTGGCTTTTTTCCACCAACATAAAACTGTCCACACCTTACATGCAGGGCGGTTTTTCTTAAGTGGGTTTGAACCACAACAACACCAGCGTTATCCTTCCTAACAGGTTCATCCTTTGTGGCAAGTGGAGATCAAACCTACCTGTTACAGTAGTAAAACGGAGTAATAACAGCAAGATCCATCATTCATTATGATGAAAGGACTGTCATGGCTGGATCACATTATATCAGTGGAGGCCATAAATCTCCTCCTGTTTTACTCCCCACAAAAAGAGCACTTTTGCAATCAGAGAAAAGTGCTGAGCCAGAGATGTGCTCTCAAGGCATGTGAGTGTTCTGCAGGAACACATCTGTCACTTGGCAGTGTTCACCTGAAAGGAGAGCCCTGGGTGATATTGCACAGAAGTGAAAGCTTTTTTCTGCAACATGCCATACAACAGAAAGTGAAAGTGTCTGATAGAGGAGAATTTCGGCTTTACTGGGGGAAGAGGCATCATGATCACTTCATAAAGCTCCAAATATTAAAAGCCATTATGCTGTGCTCACACCCTAAGTACACCATACTGAAGAAGCTCCACTTCCAAAGGCTGCTCCACATGCCAGATAAGTATTTTATACATCAACTCCTACATCCAACATAAAAGGAAATAAATATGTAAAACCAAACAAAACCCCTCAAGTTCCAATAGCCCTCCTGCCCTACCTGCCCATGAGGAGGAGTCTTTTCAGAGATGCCATCAGGATCTCTGCAGATATGGATCGTTTACTCAGACCATTGGATGCACAGCAGCAGAACAGCCCTGTTCAGTTACAGTTCTGCCATCCCAACCAACCTTCCCAGTGAGAATCAGATTGACGCCCAGAAGGTTATTGGTCTCTTAAAATAAAAGCTTGGAAAAGAGCTCAGACCATTCCAGAAGGATGACAGCAAAGCAAAGGTCTCCCAACTAGACTATCTAAGGATCTTTGTGTCTTTGATAAGACCAGAGGTTGTTGCTCAAAACTACTCATTCATGGCAGTCACGGACAGCAAGATTTCACCATCATTCAACACAGTGATTTTCCGAGAAACCATTTCATTCACAGCACTTACTAAAAGGAAATTTGTGAGACCATCCTGAGAACATTAGACAACTATAGAAATATATATATATTAAAAAAAATGTAATGGGAGGACCTTTTGTTGAAAAAATCCTGGAAATAGTTGCCTGAGTGACAAGAAATGAAAGAGTATCAGTAGCACTTATCTGTGTCAGGGAGCAGCATTGTCCCACGAAGGGGGACAAGACCCAGGACAGGCTGTGCTTTCACCCACAGCACAGTCCCTGAGCAGAGCTGGGTGCTGGCAGCAGCTTCCATCAACAGCCCCAGACACATCAAAGGGGTGGCCCAAGCCCAGCAGTCACCTGGGGGTGCAGTCATTGAAGGGGGCTGGAGACAAGCTACAAGGCATCTCCTCAAGGGCCCATCCAGACAGCAAAACCAGAGACCAACCCACCTGTGAGGCAGCCAGGGCTGGGCTCAAATAAAGCTGCTGGGTAGAGGGTTGGGTGGAGGTCCCCACTTAGGCTGCTCAGAGCACTTGGGACCATCTGGGTGCTTTGGGAGTCTGTTGAGTTTTTATCCCTGGAGCCTCAAAGCTGCAGCAGGTGACAGCCAGGAAGCTGGAGGAGCAGCAGGACAGTGTCTCCATGAGGAGAATGGCAGCTGGGAGGTTTATTCCCATGGCATGCAGCAGCAGCATGCAGAGCTCTGCCTGCTCTGTGAATGAGGGTTACTGACCACTACAGGCCTTTGTTCTTTGCTTTGGTCTGGCTGTCCTGGCTGTCAGGGATTATAAACATCAGCACTGCAGACTTTGGCACTGGTGCCAAAAAGCAGAGCAATCAGAAGCTGTGCCTCCTCTTCTTTCCCAATTTAAAGTGTTTCAGCTAAAAACTAAAAAGATGTTGGGTTTTTTTTATTCACTGCCCTATAAACTTTGATAGAAAAAGGAAAATCATGGACTTAAATGCTCCTTTTCAAGGGCCATCTAAACTATGCTTGATGGAAGACCTCATGTATCCCTCTCTAGTGCCTGCAGACTTCTCTCTTATTTTACTTTTTTCCTTGTTTCTTGCATCTGCATACATTCTCATTTCTTCTTTTGGCATCAGCACCCCCTTTCCCGGTCCCACATAACAAGTCCCTCCTTACATAACTGGACTTTTTGCAGGGCCTCAGGCAACCTCTCTCCAAAAAAACAAGAAGGACATTCACTGAAAAGGATTGAAAAGGTCAACTTTGCCTCTTTGCTTCCAGGCTTGGAATGCGACCACACAACAGTTCATCTCTAGGGTAGTTAATAGGAAAAATGCCAGCAGATGGCATTCCAGAATAGCTTCTGGGATCAGCAATGACAGCAAAACCTGAGCTACACCCAGGGCTCCTCTTACAGCTGTTGACATCTGCACAGTGGAAGGGGATGCAGGAACACTGCAGCAGCATCACCATCCACAGCACCTTCAGGTAATGGCTGCTGCTGCTGCTGCTCCTCTCTCCCTCTCCCTCTCTCCCTCTCTCCCTCTTTCCCTCTATCCTTCCCTCCTCCCTCACTCCAGTCTTTAGGTTGTTTCTCACAAATAAGTATTTTAATGACATATATTTTGAAATTTCTCCTTGGAAGAAAGTATCTGGGTGATGGATCAGGCAGCCACCCGAACACTGAGTCAGTCTTCACTTCTCTCTTCAAGCCCTTGAGTATCTTTAAGTGCCATCTGACCTGGAAGCCTTGAATAAAATCACACTGGAGAACCTTTAACTGAAGATACATACACGTACATGTATGCATTTGCATGTAGCATTCAGTGGTCAGTGACTGCTTTGACTCAACCTAGTTAGGACAGCAAGTTTTCAAAGGTTTCTTTTCTTGCCCTTAAACTTTAGTGGGATGAAAATAACATTGTGCTGTAGGAAGGTGAGCAAATGGTAAATAGGTCTTCTGATTGTGGCTGGAAGTAAAAGCTATGATTCCCATTTACAGGTTTCCCTCTGCCATCAAAGTCACCCCTTGCCACAGTTGTACCTACTTCCACTCTCAGCAAAAGCAGGTATTGCCCAGGCTGTGAGCAGCAAGACACCTGCTGGCTTGTGTAAAGCCTGTTATTTCAGGCTGCAGTAGAAATATGTTCTTTTTTTAAAAGCCTCACTGCTGCAATGTAATAATTCATGGGTAAAAGCCAGAAAAAGCTTGTTCTGAGCATTTTAACTTGATTTGCCTCCTGGAGTTGGATAAATGGCTGCAGACACACAGCAGTGTGCTCAGGAAGCCACAGCCAGTGGAATCTGAAAGCTCTAGGTTACATTTTGACCCAAACAGGAAAGTGATCTCAGTTGTGTAGCAATGAATTCTTCTCATTTGCTGAGACAGCTTCTACCACAACCATAGGAAAAGAAAGCCCTAAGAAAAACAGGTGAATAAACCTCTGGAGAGCCTGTGGAGATGCCGTGAACACCTTGACTTCCAGAGCTGTTATGACAGCTGGCAGTTCCTGAGGAAGACACAGCACCCAGGCTGTGTAGGCACTGAGGACAAAGAGAGTTTGAATATTCCTGCCCCAAAGTCAGCAAGAGGGGTGAAAGAGACATCCCTTCCTCTGCTTTGGCACTGTTTATTCACAGCAGAACACTTTAAATCTATCCTTCTCTGTCATCAGCCTTTTGGGAAAACAACAGCTAAATGCTGCCTTTGAGGAATCCGTGCTTGGCTTATCTCATCTCTGCATCTCCTAGTACAGCCTATTCTTCCAGGCGTGTGGCTCAGTTTTCTGGAACAAGGAGTCTCCCAGTGCATGGCTCAGTGGCCACAGGTCCTGTCTGAGCCTGCATGAACATTCCTGCCATTGGAACAAAAGCGACAGAGGCTGGAAACCAGGAACCCTCAGTGGAGGGTGTAGGGTGTGTACCACTGTAGCTGCATCCTAAACCACTGACTCGGATAAAGCCAGGAGTCCCTGGTTAGCAAGGCTGGGGTGCCAGATCAGCAGAGAGCAGCCAGGTGGGTGATGCCTCTGCAGGTAACTCTTCCCCACAAGTAAACTTTAGGATTATTGGGAGGACAACATGAGAATCAGACTGGTCTCTCACACATACAACATGCAGGTTCATCATGCCAGGCTGCATTCACTAGATGCCAGACTGTAGGCAATAGGTGTATCCCAGAGACACTTCAGCTGGGCTTGGGACTGTCTGTGGTCTTGGCTTTGACCCAGTGGTACTTTTGTCTTGCTTATTCCACTGTGGTGTGTACCTGATAGAGGTAGCACTGGGATTCAGGTGCTAGAGGAAGTTAGGAAAACTGGTTTCTGTTCCCACCTCTGCTACTCATTTGCTGTATATCCATGAGTAGTTAATTAAGCCTCATCTTCCCCCACTTTAGAACTGTGATAATTACATTTATCTCCCTTTGTGAAGAGCAAGGGAGACTTGGAAACATTTGAATAAATGCCCTCAAAGAGCCAAGTGTTGTTATAATTATAATAATCTTATCCTCCCTGAATTTTTAAAAGCTCTCCTATTCCAGTGACTCTGCTTCATAGACAAGGCAGAAAAAACTGGAGTAAAATTACAGAGTGACTCCATATTCTGCTGTGGGCTCCTTGTGTTTATTTGGCTGAACCCAGCTCACCTCCAGCCTTCTTGTTACCTTGCACACATCCCAAGGGAGCTGTAAGTATTGCAATGATATGACCATCACTGCAAAGTAAGTAGGATTTTTGTCATGCTGTGATGATGATTAAAAAGCAGCATCATAGCTTTTAACTTCTGAAATAATTCTGGAAAGTACTAAGCTACAGAAATTCTAGCATTGCATAAGTGACATTTTTTCAGAAGAAAGGAAAAAATAAGATCTCACTCTTCAAAGGTGTTTAGCACCTTGTTTTTTTCTTTAGGTGCCTGCATTTCAAATGAAATTGTGAGGTCTAATAAGCAGATAGTTCAAGTATTGCTGATGTTTATGGTGAGGAGCCACTCCAAGATTCATGAGAGACTTCACTTATGGTGCCAATAGGGAAATCCTACCCCTTATGCTCTGTATGATCTTGTTTGCCAGACTTGCAAGGTCCAGGCTTAATTTACTGCCTAAGAATACTCCTGAGGGTTTACAAAGTCTGAGGTAAAACTCACTCCTTTTGTTGTTAATTGATAGTAAAATGAGAGTAAGCTATAACCTTTATATCAACAGCAATATTTAATAAATTAAACAACACTGAGGAACAATCCTGGGCACTGGGAGGCGATCAGTGCTGTTTAATTCCTTAGAAAAATGTCTGATTTGACCCAGGCCAAGCAGCAGCCTCCCAGATGGATTCTGAAATTACTGCTCCTGCAGGAGTTAGCATGGGGCATAGATCTTCCTCACTGTTTGCATGTGCCTGCTCAGTGTAGGAAGCTCAGAAAGTGCAAGGTGTGGACAAAAACCCATAGGATGAGCCCCACCAACCTCAAAAGCTCTGTCTTGCTTTTAGACATAAGTAAAGGAGATACATAGCAGAAAGGGTTAACTGTACAGGTCAGATGTGCTGCTCCAGAACTTAAAAGTTCCAAAAGAAGAGGGGAGTGTCTGCATTTGCAAATGTGTTCGAATTTGTGTGGGTGTGAGTGTAAACATGCACATTCAGGGGGAGAAATCTTTCAAGAAAATCATAGAATATCCGCCACCTTTTTTTACAAGGAAAAGACATGCCAAAATCTTTGAACTAATTATTCTCTGTGAATCACTCTTGCAGTTAAAAGCCCTACCAGCATTTCCAGAAAAACTTTCAGTTCGGTATATATAAACAAATTTAAAGAAAACAAACAAACAGACAAGAAAATGTGAAGATAAAAGGCTTGAGATAATAAGATTAAAGATGTTAATTGGAGACTGTGGCTTCTACAGACTCTGATGGTGGTAGCAGAGTTCCTACAAAACACTCCAGCTCTGCCCTGCTGGTCCCAATCACTGTGAGCCTGTATCCCAGCAATCCACCTCACTGTGCAGGCTTTGACTCAAAAAGCACACAGGCACATGTTGAGGTGACAGGTTTAGCGTTTTGGGGTTGTGCATGTATTTAAGGTCTTTGGGTCTGTGTTTAAACACATAATTACAGGCAAGTGTCTGCATAAGTGCTTTGAACTTGAGCAGAGATCCCCAAACCACACATGTCCCCCCAGCCTACCGCTCTCTGGCTCACTTCATTCCTCACCAAGGACGCCAACATTTCCCACCCCTGCTTCAAAACAAGACCTCCTTTGCCCTGCCTGCACATCATGCTTGCTTCTCATGTATAGCCCATGATTTTAAAGCCTTGACCTAATAAGCTTTCCATAAGAGATGAATCGTCTGAAGAACAGGTGGGAAAACCAAAACAGGGCAGAAGTTTTACAATGTGTTTGTTTTACTTAACACCCTGGATTTACAGCTGACCAGCTCATGTGGAATCATCTATTGTTCTTACTCTGGCAGAATGGTTTTACTTGAAAAGGGAACACATGAATTAAAGCATTGCATTAGCCCATAGCTTTAAGTGTTGTTAGAAAATGCCTATCGGTTTTAAGCTTCTATTTTCCAGGAAACCACGGGGTGAGTGTGTCTACAAGGAAAACACGCTCATGGGATAGGCAATGACCACATCAGGAGTCGGAAGGCTTGTCAATATAATTCCTCCCCCTTCAAACAATCATGTTTTCATGCACCAAGCCATTGTAAGCTGCAGCCAGTGTATTGCTGCACTACTGCTGTTGTAATACTGTCTGCAAGAGATGGTGTCAGCCAGAACAACAAGCCATGAAACATACTGTCTTTCCAATTAAGTATTTTACCTAACAAGTGTTTATTCGGGTTTGCTCCAAATGCAGAAAAGGGTTAAAGATATTCTGAAAAAGGTTCATATCTCCTGGTATGGCCAGAGCAGATGAAGGGGAAAGGAAAACTTGTGCAGTAATAGAGATGGGCTAATGCATTGCAACAAAAACATTTCAGCCTGAGAAGCTGCTACTGTGATCGTGGGCTGCCAGCAGGGCAATGTGCCAAAACACTTTTGAAATGCGACTGTGGTTGTCGAGAGCAGTAAGAGAATGTCTCACATGCCAGTGCAAACCTCTGCTATCCCAACAGAAAGCACAGAGGAAATGGGAATGCAAACAGAAGCCTGGTAGTCAGCTACAAGACCAGCTCTCACTCCCTGACATACTTGCCACCCAGCGAGGCGCGAGACAGGAGGCAACAGAAGGGCGCTCACCCCCCCCGCTCATAAGTAGTGACAAATCCTGTCTATAATTTCTGTAGTTCTTCTGAAACTGTTGCTCCAAAAGTGGAAATCTGGCCTGGTTACGTAAAGGCTTCTGCTGTGTCAGACCAACACTGCTTCAGATGAAGCAGGACATGACTGTGCCTCCAGCCGGAATGCCAGGGGTTTAATTACTGCCTCTGCTGTCGACGTCCCCACCAACCTCATACCAGTCATGATGTCAGCTGCTGAAATTTGTTTCGAGTCTGTAAAATTAAGCTGAGTACGTGCTGTCTCCCACCCCTTCTGCTGCCTGTGTGGATGCCACATCTCCCTGGGCAGAGCTGCTCTCCCACGTAGTGTGTATCTACGGTGCTAAGCAAAGAGGGAGAGTGACGGGTTGAAATAAAACCCTCACTGGAGAATACTAATTGCTTGGGTCCTTTTCCCTTGTTTGGATTCATGTTTTTCCCCTTGCAGGTTTTCCATGCTGCCTTTGCCTTGAAGACCTCTTCTGTAACTGGTGCCCACACCAGCCAGCAATGCCTGAAAAGGAACCTTCTGAGGCAGAGCATTTCTGGCATATTTTCAGCTTGCCATCTGTCTACAAGGGAACATCCTCAGGGCAGGAGCCTTCTGTGTCACAGGTTATATTCTGTTGGTCCCTATCAGATAATAAAGCTGTTATTAATTAAGACAGGCTGAGCAGGGACTGGTGCTGTATATATACAGTGTGCACTGCACCCAGGTGAGTGGGAGGTAAGACTGGGAGTCTGGAGACCTACTGAGTATCTCAGGGTTCAAACACAGGATTTATCTAGGCTGATACTGGGTATTCACACTCTCAGTGGCAGTTCTGGGCTCCCTTAAAACCTTGTGGATAGAAATAGATAATTGTAGACCTCGTGTTTCCACAGGAACCGTGATGGTTCATTCCATCCTAAATTCCTTTATACTAAGAGTCTCAGTGTCAAGTTGATGGTGCTGAAGTTGGGCAGCTGAAGATGGTGAGATGAGTCTGCCTCCAACACACTTCACTTCTCACAGTTGTCCTTGTTGATTTGGTAATGGTTAGAACATTTCTCAATTGGATGGCCTCTGAGTGAAAAATAGTACCCAGATTATTTTTGCTTAGAGTTACATTCAGTGGTAGCACTGGCTTTCCCAAAATATGAACAAAACCCATGTTCTTGCTAAGGTAATTTCTACCGTTTCCCAGAACCCTGCACACACATGTATTTTTGTGCTAGAGGAAACACATGTGCCTTTGCTAGTAAAAGACTCTAAGATTTGAACATCATGAAACTGTAATTAAAGTTAACCTTTTTTCCAAGTAAAGCCCTTCCAGAAAAAAACAAAACAAAACAAAACAACAACATTTCTAAAGGAGATGTACTCTCAGCAAAGAGGACTAGATACATATCACTGTCAGAACACACGGAAGAAACTAGAACTAATATCACACAGAGACTTTCATGCTATAGAAGTCTGCCAGATTTGGAAGTGGATTTACAGAGAGAAAAGCTTCCCAGTTATTCTCTGGCACAAATCAATGTCACAGAGCTGTTCTGATGGAATGGAAGCTTCATACAGCACCACTGTTATTACATATTGATTCAGAGTGTCCTCAGGGTCTATCCATTTAACTGGTGCACTACTTTCAGAATGAGTTTTGGTGTATCCCATCATACTGCATTCCTGCTTTTGGAAAGACCTGATGGAATGACTGAATTGTTTTCCATAAGGATGCTGAAACCATAGCAGTTTCTGAAACAGGTGGCAGGAAACACAGGTATCTTAGGACCAGCCACCCTGATCGGACACCAACTTGCTATATATAGGTCATGGGTTCTGGGAAAATACAGCAACCTTGGCTTAGAAGGACAAATGGAAAGGTCAATTCTTCTGCAGATGGTTTGATCATTAAATGCCCTTGCCCTCCAGCTCCACTTGTTTAAAAGGCAGAGTGCTTCTTTAGGGATAGGAGTGGCTGCTGACCTCGATATTTAACTAATAATTAAATGTGTTCATTGCAAAAAGGCAAAACCATCACCACTTTTTGACACAGATGATTTTGGGAAGGCAGTTGTATGGGGACACTTGGGACATTCGGGTTGCCCTTGGAAAGCCCTCTGTCATCCTGGGAATTGCCCACCAGAGCTAGAACAGCAGAAGAAAGTCACCCAGTTTCCCACAAAAAATGGGGAGATTAGGAAAAGGGAGTGATGTAGGGAAGCTAGAAGGAGCTGGGAGAGACACGGAGGAGGAAACAGCTGGAAAATATGCTTTATTTATTCTGTGGACAAACAATGCAGCTCCTCCATCATTAACAATTAATCACCCTGGGCACTCTGGCCCAAGACTGACAAAGGGTTTAGGTGTGGTGACAGAAACTCCTACACCTCCCTCCTGTGTGCCTGGATCCAGCAGGGAAATATCCAAATCCCAGCTACACACCTACACCTCCACTATGAGGTACCATAATTGCTGGGTGATTGCAATTAACACCTAAAATGGCCAACACCAAACACTAAGAAAATGCCTCTCCTGCCTCCTCCAGCTGGGTTTTGAATCCCACTGGTACATGGGAACAAAGGAGGATTGTTCCTTGCTTTATCTCTCATGCTGTCATGCCCAGATTCAGTGCATCCACCAAGGACTCTGTGACACCCCCAAAGGCAAGGCAACATGGAAATGTCACCTTCAGCCTGAGATCAATCCAGCACATCCTGTCAAAGCACCCACACTGGCTGGAGGGAAGGAAAGATGTCTTGGCTTCTCTTGACATCAGACCACTGATGACACTGACAGCCAATGAGGAATGTTAGGTTCATGACACAGAAGAGATGGAGGACCAAGACCATCTAGCTCAGTAAAAATTCTTCTGGTAAGGTGTGAAGGAGAGGGATCCTCATGTATCCCTCCCTAACCACCATTTGTGTATGTTGTCCAAATAATTGTTTTTGAGCAACAGCCAGTAAAGCCTTACTAGTCCAAGGAACATATTGATAATCAGCAAAAAGTCTTGGTATTAAGGGAAGATTACCAAAGCACCTGGGATGTCAAACATTCAATAGACAACCAGTGGAGTAGAAGCTAATGGGTGAGGGGCTTCTCCAGATAAACTCTCCTGCCAGGAGTAACCAGACACACAGGGATCCCACTCACTCCAGCACTCACTGGAACTGTCACTCCCAGCACCTGGAGGGAAAAAAAATTCTGTTTAGCAAACTTACTTTCATTTGTAAAAACAATCCCATTGATTATGCTGCTTCCTACAACATGAATAGAGTGGGACAATCTCCCAAATTCAGTCTGTATTTCAGAGGCAAAGGGGTTCTCCCTTTTACAGAGAACAATCCAAGACCTTTAATTAACTTATGGCCATATCACACCATGAAACTCATGCCACTCATCCAGCTGCTGTCATCTAGTTCTCAGAGAGCATGATGCTCTCTTCTGAGCCATTAGAAGCACTCCTAAAATACCAGGGGGGTTCTTTAGAGCAAGTGCCTTCAGGTTTTGGCCAGCAGACCTGTGGCACCCATGGTCTACCTTTAACAGGTCCATTAAAGTAAAGAAAACTGACCTCCTGTCAGCAGGTTTCAATTTACCATCAAGGAAGCTGAACAGCCCCATCAGAGTATTTCCAGAGTGTACAAATCAAAACAGCTTACAACCCACTACGTTCGATCTTCCCATCAAAATTCCCACTGAACCTCTCCCTCTCTGGATAACAAGCTGTGAGAGGACCAAGGGGGCATGGCTGCAGGCATGAAGAAGCATTCTCACTCAAGTTATTCATCAAATGAATAAAATGAATGAGTCTTACTGTGTTGTGAGCCTCTCAGGGCTCAAAGAAGTTGAAGCTACAGAGCTGGAAGTCCAATTTTGTCTCTCCCCTTGGGAAACACTTTCCCAAAGGTGACTACTGAACCAATGTTGTGAACATCCTTACTGTGCTACCCTTTATCCACTTCCAGAACTCTGTTACAGGATAGGAAATGTTCAAAGCCACAGATCTGCAGCATGAAAGTGCTGACTGATTGAGCAGTTCCATAGGATAAGGCAACCCCCCAATTGCAATGACAAGACAAACATGCCTGTGTGTACATGCAGGGATGTGTTCTTTGCACTCAGTGATCTCAGACAAAATGAAAGCTCAAAAATTCTCAAGAACCCCAACGTTTTGGGAAAACAGACAACAAAGCTGAGAAGGCAGACTCCCCCAGTGCCCTTGGTGAGAGAAAGACAAGTGGAACCCCATTATTGTGACATCAAAGGCCAACAACAGACAGATCTGGACTACTGGACGAGACACAAAACTGGAAGAAACCAGGCTTTGCTGACTCTATGGCTCATGGCATGATTTGGTGCTCTCCCTGCAGTGTCACTGTGCCTTCACTGCACATGGGACTCAGCTGTCCTGATTAGGTGAGGACAGGTTTGTTCTCCTATATTCCCTCACCTCTGCCTGCAGTAGGCTCAGGGGACTCTTGCCCTGCTTTGTCACTGACCTGCTAAGCCACTTTCTCTCTCAGCACCTCTGTTTCCTCACCTTTGAAATGAGGATTACGACCTCTGTGAGACACTTTGATGTCCATAGATGAAGTGTGCTGTGGAACATACAAGCATTCTCTCTATTTTAAATACTAGGTAATATATTGCTGTTGGGCTTTTCTCTTTTGTTTATTAACTTTTATTATTAAAAATGGAAAACAATGAACCACCCTAAAAAAAAAAATATATATATTTTAGGGAAACATTTTGGATCAGCTTTCTCTTTTGAAGATAATTATGGGAGAGAAAACCATTTTGAAACAAAAGTGGCAAAGTGCAATGCTCAGAAACTGAGAGGCAGAATGTATTTGTCCACCCAGCAGTTTGCTGTTGCAATATTCCTCTTTTCCATTTTCTAAGTCATGTAGAAAACATTCTTCCTAGATAAATAATTTAGATGTGAACTGCTGCAATGCACAGCAGGATGCCTGTAAGAGCAAAGTGCTGCTCATGGAGGGTACCTCACATGACCCAGACAGGAAGAGGAGTTCAGACTGCAACAAGTGCTGGGTGGGAATGCAGCACCTGAAATCCATGTGCACAGGCTGGATCAGCCACTCAGCATAGTTCCCATCTCTTCTTTTCCTCACAGGAATGGCCTTGTTCCCAGCCTGGGCAGATGTGCTGATGGAAAGGGGTGTTCTGAAGGCACTGTTGGATGATAAAGAGAAGTTGTGAGTCTCACACTGTACCTGCAGATGTTTGGGACTCAGTCAGATGCTGGCTCTGCTCCTAATGCACCAAAACGAGCAAACCACTTTAGACAAACCAGTGGTGTCCAGGAAATCCAGCAGGGACTGGGGGAAACCAGGAATCACAGCACTTCAGCTGATGAACACAAATCAGCACCTGAAGCAACAGAGTCACAGAACTCTGAGGAAACCAGAAAGGCAGCAGGAGTCAGGATTTCGTTCCCTTTGGATGAGCAGCCCCTTAGCAGAAAGGGCCACTGGTGAGCTGTCACCTGGCAAAAGCAGACTGAGCACGGCAGAGCTGGGACTCTCTCTGCTCCCAGGCTCCCTGCCCTGCATGGCAGGTTTTCTCCCAGTGCTGCCAGCCAGCACAAACCAGTGCTGCTGGTGGCTCCCCAGACCCCTCCATCTCCCTGACTGGCACCGTGGGACTTCCCTCCCTCCCACACAAACTCACTCTGCTGGCTGCACATCCCTGCACGACAGCACAGCCAGAGGCAGCTGAAAGTCTCCCATTGTCATCTCTGCTGGCCTCCACCAGTTTCTCCAGACTCCCAGCACTGGCTGGACTCCACTAGGAATGAGATGAGTAGGAGAAGGTGTGCAGTGATGTCTCTACTGCTCAGCTGGAGCACCAGCACTCAGTGACTGAGCCCAGAGCAGAGAGAGTCTCAATGACACGGAGGCAGCTCAGCTCCAGGTGGGTCACCCAGGCTCTCTTGGCTCCTTGTGGTGTCCTGTGCAGCAGGAACAGACATGGAGCGAGCTCAGCTCCAAGCCACCTCTCCTTTCTTGTCAGGCAGCTCTGCCCAAGACCTGCTGCAGCCACAAGGACACCTCTCCCCAGCTGGGGAGCTGTGCTCCCCTACCCAGCTATGCCTTGAGTATCCCTCAGCTTACTCCAGCAATGTGTCCACCCACAGCTCTTTCCTCTGCAGAAAGAGAGCAGGAACAGCCTCAGACCCTGCTGTCCCACAGAAGGAGATCAGAGATGGGTCTTTGCACTCGTGGGGACGAGGTGCTGCCCAAGAACTGGTTCCCTCTGCGTGGCATGGGCACAGTTGGGAACCTCTCCTGCCTGCCTCTTGGATGTGGGAGCCAAAACTCACCTAAAATTGGCAATGCAGGAGCTCGTGGGAAAGATGCAGGTTAAGAATGTCATGTCTTCATGGTGACCTCCCTGCTGTTCTTCCTCAGCCAGCTCCTTCCTCCCACCTGGCACCCACAGCTGGTCCAGGGGACATAGGGAGCTGTGGGTGCAGTTTTGTGCCCTGTTTGCTGTAAGGAGAGGCAAGCAGTGAGATGGAGGTGGCTTCCACTGTGTCTGACATGCACTTATGTAAATGCCCTCAGATCCTGTGGCAAACTTCAGTAAAAAGTCTTCAAGACAGATACTTCTGATACACACAAGTTCTGCACCAGATGTGCAGCACTTCTGTGTGTGACCAAGCGACCAGGACCATCTCTTTAAACACCAGTTTACACAATCTGTTACTGGGAGCCCTAGAAAACCAACCTCTCCAAGGGGTTCACACACAGCCAGAGCTCGAACCCTAAGGGCAAACCCCTTGACTGCAATAATTCAGGGGGCAACAAGAAGCAGTGAGGCCACATGAAATAAATGCCAAGAGAGGGGTGCTGCTCCTGGCCCTGGGTTTCCTCCTCCATCCACGGGGATGTGACAGCACGAGCCTGTGAAAGCACACAGGCTGCTGAACACGCCCTCCATGCTGTCCGTACTGATAAGTGTCACTTGTCTTTCCCACGGGTGAGTGTGGGAGGGCAGGCTCAGGAACATCACCAGAATACAGCACCCCTCTCTGGTTTCACCTGGCTGCACAGTGCCAGAGGAACCTGTCCCCAGAAGACTTTGAAGCCATACAGCAAGAGGGCATGCACAACATCTCCAACTCTGCTCTTCAGCCCCCTGCCCCTTCCAAACCCCTGTAACTGTCAGTACCATCCTCTTCCAAGTCCTGCCTTAGACACCCCACCCAGGGCAAATTTATGCCTGAAAAAACGCCTCTGACTGAGGATTTGCAGTGGCGAAGCTACAAAGGTAAAAAACCCCTTTGCACGACCCAAGCAATTGTTTATCAGCACTGCCATTCAGGTGTAATTCTGAAAATGAGCATTTCCCCATAACTATTAAACACTCAGCTCCAACCACTGAATCACATTTATTCCCAGACATTCTCCTTTATTGTATTACTCAGCTTTTTCCGGGCCTTACAAAAACTAGGAGTGGGGTGCCTTGCCACCCAGAAACCAAAGGAAGCTTCCATGAAACCAGCAAACACCTCCCATCCCCTCAACATTGTCATTAAAAAAGCAAAACAAACCAGAGAGGTTCTACAAGTCAGCCTATAAACCCGGGCATGAGGAGAGTAATGTCAGTGGTAATGGGGCAAGAAAGGCAGGGTAATTATACCACACCAAATTTGCAATCGTGCTGCATTCCTTACCAGTGAAGGCCAGCTAAGAATTAGATACACCTTTTTAAATCATCAAAGGGAGTGGCTGCAAGATACAAGGTGCTAGGATTAAGATGAAGTTCTGGGTTTGCCAGTTCTCAGCAATGGCTTTGGTGGCTGGGCTGGGCACATCATTAACTGCTCCCAAATGGTGTTCACACCATGCCACTTCTTTTTAATCTTTATATGATTCTCTGCATTTCAAGAGCCCCAGGCTCCCACTGAGCAACAGGCTGTACAAACCCAGAAATGGAAGACAATGCCTATCCACAAGGTTTTTTGCACTTGTGCAAAATGTCAACCAGACAAGTTTGGTAGCTTGTACCTCAGCACCATTTCAGCAGTGCACAAATATTTACCATGTTGCTCTAGCTACTACCACAAGGTCTGCAAGCTCAGGCCCTCAAGTATGGTAACTCAAGAGCTTCCTTGCCAAGAAAGTTGTTAAAAATACTGAAGGGGGGCTATTTTGTACAGATGATTTAACAAGCACTACATGGGTGAGGGAACAGATTTGGCTCAGACCTCTCCTCTTTCAGAAGAACAAGTAGAGGATCTTAGGGGCAGCTCTTTGCAGAGGGGAACATTCTGGGAAGCTGGGTTCCAAGGAAGCCCCTCCATGGGTGAGAGGCACGGTGCTGCCTGGACATGGAATCCTGCTCCATGGACTGCTGGGCAAGGCAGGTAATCTTCTGCTGGAGAACACCTCCCTCGGCAAAACTACAGGAGTGACCATCACGCAGGCAGGACAGCGGCACTCGGAGGCAGAGCTCCTCTCTGGCTGCCTCACACTGTTTATGGCATATAGAGGATTGCAGTGTCCTCCTGGACTGTTACAGGCTAAAAGGATAACATGGCACAGAAACAGAAAGGCACAGGCCACCAGAGCTTTAAAAACTCATGAATGTCCTTTTCCATCAAAATTTCATAGTGCGGGTTGTTCCAGTCAATCCATGGCCAACAAAACAAATGCTGCATTTGTGCTAGTTTTGGGAAAACGTGCCAAAAAGACAAGCACAAGGCAAAGCAGCTAGCCAAATGGACAAGTCTTGCAATTTAATTATTTTGAAATGAAAAAGTTCATTTAAAACCAGCTACAAAACAAATACATGATGATGGCCTCTCCCTTCATAAAACACCGTGCTTTGGCACAAACAACTGGCTGGCCTGATTTTATGTGCAATGAGTTTAATTTTATCCAACGAAGTGTCTCTCTGTAAGACAAAGAAGACAAAGGGCTCTGAAAAGAGCTCTTTTGGATAATGTCTAACATCATACTAACTAAATTAAAAAAAAAAAGCTTAGGATGGTTTCTGTTCTCTCTTAGGCCAACAGAAAAAGAAAACATAAGGCAGCATCATCATCATGGTGAGGTGAGCAGCATACAGGAGCTGAAATACATCAAGCCAATTCCAGTTCCACTTTGTGGTAAACTTGTGAATGCACTCACCTAACCACTGTAAAGCCAGCTGTTTCTGATGTGTGATGGGTTCAAGTTACTGCACTATTTACAAATTCAGTCTCCAGCAAGATGCTTTTCTGTGCGGTGATGAGACATTCGGTGTTTTGGCAAAAAGAAAACAGTCCAGTGGTTTTCCCATGGCAAGACCTGGGCCACAGGGATGCTCACTGTCTCTCTGCCCAGCTCTGCTGGTACAACCTGGAGAAGCCATGACTTCAGTATGTGATTTCCAAACATGACTTTCCATGAGCCATTTCCAGCTGGGCATCCAGAGAGGAAAACATGCCCAAATTAGTGGGCACTACTGAAAAAATAGCTAAGCATCTAAACACTTGCACAATCTCCTCTTACACTCAGTACCTCTTAATTTCTCAAGTGGCATCACCTACTGATTGCAAATGTTTCCCAATGGACACCATCATATTGAAACCCTAAATGCTGCAGTGACTTTGCTTCTCTCACTCCACTTTACTCAATGTAATTAATCCTCACAGTGCCTTGGAGGAGGAAGGACAGGGACATTCACCAACCCAGCCCAATGTGTAAGCAAGAGGCATGAAAAGCCAAGGCAAAGTGTGAGGTCCTGCAGAGCACAAGCCAAATCCAGTTGCTGTGTCATGATCCTAAAGGGGTGCTCATGCCATCAAATCCCAGTGATGAAGAAGCAACAAGAAAGCCTTCCTCAATTCCCCCGACCCAAGACCCTGAACTCATCAAAAGGACCATGCCACCGGGCCGAGTCGCTCCTGCTGTGGTGCAGGCGAGGGATTCCTGGCGCGGCAGGAGCAGGGCGGGTGGCCTCGGCCGGAGGTCGCGGTGCTCCCGCAGAGCGGGGCGCCCGCAGACACCGCCGCGTTGCATAACTACGGTCACTGCATGTCAATGGCAGCTCACCGGCAAGGGCCGGCTTATGCAATTACCGCACCTCGCCGGAGGCTGCAGGGACGGCGCGCCCGGGGGAGCTGCGGCCGCACTCGGCCAGGAGATTCCTCTCACCCTCGGGCCGGAGCTCGGCTCACCGACCCTGCCCGGGGCCTCAGCCCCCTGAGGGTGCTCGCCTCGGGGCACGGAGGGGAGAGGGGTGGAGGTTCATTTCTGAGGGGCCGAGCCTCTGGAGAAAGGGAGTCACTCAGGACGCCCGGCTGGGCAATCCTCTTCGCTAAGGTGTCCAAGCTCGGACTTAAAGGTGATCCCTGACATGATGGGCGCGGGGTTGCTGTGGCCCCTCCCCAGGTACCCATCACCTACAGGTGCCAGGTGAGGGGCCCGGCCCC
>VWYI01032658.1:0-29767 GCA_013399455.1 Anthoscopus minutus | reverse complement strand
CTCCCTCTCCCCCGCCCTCCGCCCTGTCCCCAGCGCCGCCGCCACCGCTTCCACAAGATGGCGGGGACCGTGGCCGAGCGGGACGCGCTGGTGAGTGCCAGGGCTGTGGGCACCGGCACGGGCACCGGGGCCGGGGCTGGGCTCGGGGGCCGGGCAGGGCACCTGCGGTGCAGGGCGGGCTGTGGGGCTCCGCTCGGCCCTGCCTCAGCGCTCTCCTTTTTACCTGCAGAAAATAGAGGACGGGCATTTAAACAACTCCCTGGGATCTCCGGTGCAAGCTGATGTGTACTTCCCTCGCCTGGTAAATCACCTTTGTTTTTTGTTTCTGTTTTGGTTTGATTTTTTTTTTTTTTTTGGTGGGGGTGATGGTGTGTTTTATTTTGTCAGCGTCTTTACTCTCCCCCGCTCCAGCTCAGCTCCGGCTGCACAAGGGCGGCCGCCGCTGATGCCGAGCTGACCCTCGCCACCTTCCCCCTGTCCTTTCCAGATCGTCCCCTTCTGTGGGCACATCAAAGGAGGAATGAGGCCGGGAAAGAAGATCTTAGTTATGGGCATAGTGGACCTCAACCCCGAGAGGTAACACCGGGGCAGGGCTACCCGTGTCGGGGGCGCCGGGCCCGGGGAGGGGGCGAAGGAGGGCGGCCACCCGCACGTACACACACACACATCCGCACGGATCCCTCTTTTCTGGAAAGGATTATTTTTATCATTTTAAATATAGCATGCTGATCTCTCCTTTGACCCATAGAGGGGGCATTTCTTCAAGGGATTCTGTTTTCACTTGGGAGTGAAGGAGCATATCAAGCATACATATCTGCGGCTATGTACAGATATATGCACAACGCCATGCACACACACATATATATTCCATAACCATGTTCTTGTCCCTGTTGAGCTTTCAGAGAGATGAAAAGCTCTGAGCTGTCTTCCAGCCTGTGCCACTATATGGCTTTGATAAGCTGAGAAATAAGACTGGCGGCATTTGGGGCTTATTTGCTTTTTCTGGCTGAATGAGAGCTGTTCTGTTTGTGTTGCAGTTTTGGCATCAGTCTGACTTGTGGGGAGTCAGAAGATCCTCCTGCAGATGTAGCCATAGAACTGAAAGCTGTGTTTACAGAGAGACAGTTTGTCAGAAACTCTTGTGTAGCCGGAGAATGGGGGGAAGAGCAGTCATCTATTCCTTACTTTCCATTTATACCGGACCAGCCTTTTAGGGTGAGTACCAGGATGGCAGTGGCTTACACCATATCTGATAAAGTGTCATTTGATATGCGTTGCAGCAGAACCTGACATGCTTTTCATGAAATCACAGTGTAACTAACCTGCACTGCTCCAGTTGAGACACCAGTTGCTGGTTTGTTTGTATCCATGGATTTGCCTGGAGATCCCACTGCTACATGCAGCTGCAGGCGGTTCAGAAGGGGCTGTGAACACCTCACCTGGGCGCTATGACAAGTTGGAGGTTGTAATACTGTATGATGAAGCACAACTTCCTGAGCTTATTTTTATAACCATATATTAAGAAATACCTCTATGTTATTAGTGCATTACAGGTTATTACTGGAGAATGTTAATATTCAGTGGGACTGCTGTATATATTGATGGGTTTTTTAATGGACATACTGTTTGCAATTTAGTGCAGCTAATAAGGATCATGTTCATCCTTTGTCTTCAGGGATGTTACATTAAGGTTGACCGTAGCTCTTCGTGTTAGCAGATTAAACAGCTAAGCAATAGTGGTATTCTTTTCTGAACCCTAGGATTAAATCTTCCATGAAATTTAAATCTGTAGTCACTTGAAAATGGTGTACATGGAAGTTCTGTGGTGCTGTGGATGGACTGGGTTGACCTAGAAGCAGATTCCCATCTGTAGTGTTTATGGTTATGTGAAGATGTCTTTGCAAATCAAGACTAACAAAGTATGCAGCTGCAGAGGGCTGCTTCCCTCTCACTACATTGAGGAAAAAAGTCTGCATGCCTTTTCCATGCAGCTGACCCAGAAAACCTCTCCTCCTCCCCATCCTTCTTAGAAAACCTCGCTGGCCCCTCTGCTAAATGCCAGTGCTATGACCAGCTGCCAAACTCTAAATCCTTCTTGCCCCCAAGGTAATCTCCCCCAAAAGCTCACCATCTCCCCAGATGCTTGTTGTTAAGAGGGTGTTTATGACTGGTTTTGCTGCAAATTGGTTGCGCTCTACTTGCTTCTACAAACTCACCCTCCCATCAGAACTGGCAACACCCTTTGGTGGTGTGGGAAATGTACTTGAAAAGGCTTGGAGGCTGGCTCCATCTGAGAGGGTTCCACTGCCTTCTGCACTGGGTGGTGACTGGGCCCTCAGACAAACCAGACAAATTACCCAGAGCAAGTTTTGTGTGTGTCCCACTAATGACAGATGATGTTACAGGACAGCAATATTACACATCTAGCATGGGAGACTGTAGAAAGGGAGTTGCTATTTTGTCTTTTTTGCCTCCTTTTTTTACCAAATGCCCAAACAGAATTGAGGCTCCCGATTGACTTTGTACCTTTGATGATCTCCCTCTCAGTGAATAAACTAGTCTATTAAGTGTTCTTGCCAATTACTTGTGATCCAGTCCAATTAGCACTGTGGCGTGGCCGCGGGTGATGTGAAAAGCGGACCATGAGCAGTGTTAACCATATCTTTTACATAACAAGGCCTCAGGCAGGCACTGCTGCAGTGACACAGGAGCTCCATGGCAGCACAGCTGCTTCCCTAGTACCTGGTGCACTACCAGGGATCCAGGAGTTCCAGCTCTCCTGGTCTGCCTGCTGCCACTTCTCCCAGTGCAACGTGCCCTAAGTCACTTGGGCTTTGGCACAGTCAGTTTGTCACGGGCCCTGTTCCCATTTTTATGCACTGTAATAGCAGCAGAGTCAAGTGTCTGGTAGCAGCACTTCATTCTGGACTTCCAGCTTCTGGAAATGACCCAAGTTTCCCTGAAGATTTTCTGCTTTGTATGTCTAGACCTGGAAGTTTTCAAGGGCCTGTAAAAGTGCACGTTCTGTACCCTCATGTCCTAGCTTCCTGCCGGGGCAGTTCCAGCAAAGCTTAACAACAGGGCACCCTCTCAAGCCACCTGAAACATCAGGAATCTCCCAACGTGTCCGAGCTTGTTCAGCTCCAGGCTTTGTTGCTTTTCCAGAGCATTTTTGCAGGTCTCTCAGGAGGAGGGATGAGCTATGTCCCTCCCTGATCCTGTTGGTGCCTCCTGAGAACTGTCTAGCTGAATTCCCAGCAATCCTGCACTGCGTTTCCTTCACTGCAGCCCCAGGATGGAGTCAGACAGGGACTGTCTGCAGCCACAGGAGTGAAGGGTTGTTAGTTCTGCAGCAGCTGCTTGTGTGTGGGAGGGGAGGACAAACTTGTATCCCCTTTCCGTGTTTACTCCCTTCCAGTAAATTAAAAGTAGTTTGGAAAGCATTGCAGAACTGCCACCAAAACCAACAGCTTTGTAGGAAGGAATGCCAGGTTTGAGTTGGAGGTAAAATTTCCCTCCTGCTATGATTAGCAGTTTGAGTCTGTTTCTGGCATTATTCCAAGACACAAAACTCCCAATAGCCAGTGGACTGGATTGCAGTGTGCTTGCTGCTAGGACAACGTGAGATTGGATTAATGTCCCTGTGCAGTAAGAGCAGATCCATCATAGTGTAACTGGTGTCAAGGGGTCAAACTGGTCTCACCTTTGTCTCTTGCATGGCACATAAGTAGCACAACGTGCAGCTGCACGAATTTGAAGTGCTCTTTGTGTGCTGTGAAACAACTTCCCAGTTACACTCTGAACAACATGTTTCAACATTTTATCTTTTGCAGGTTGAGATACTTTGTGAGCATCCGCGTTTTAGAATATTTGTGGATGGACATCAGCTCTTTGATTTTTACCACCGTATTGAAACACTCTCAGCAATTGACACAATAAAGATAAATGGAGATCTTCAGCTTACAAAACTGGGCTGAGTTTGTTAGGACTGCAGATTCCAAACCAGCTCAGGTGCCATCGTCCGTTGGGAGCAGTGACAGTCAGCTCTGGACACAGCTATGGTAGGAAGGCTGCCCTGTTCCTTTTCCGCATGCAGTTCTTCACTCCTGTGCCGATGAACCGGGCTGTTTTTTTATCCTAACGAAGAGCACTGTTGGTTTATAGACATTGAGCCATTTTTCTTGGATCAAAACAGCCCACCTGTGCTGGATAATCAAATTGGAATGGATTCAGAAAGACTTGCAGTCTCGTTTCAAATCTCACAGAAAAGGCAATCTCTGAAATGCAGCGCTAAAACCGGTTACTGAACAGTAGTGATGACAAAAACAAGTTTTTCTTTTGCAAATACTGTTTCTGCACTGAAGTGGAGTAGTGTAGCACAACATAGGGCCACGTGCTGACGTCCTTACCCAGGGCCTGAGCCTGGTTCCATGGAAATCAATGGCAAAGCTCCCACTCACTTTAATGGGGTACAATCAAACTGTCTAGTCCTTAGTCAAGCACAATTCCCACTGATTTCTATGGCATTTTTGCACATGTCTTGGGGCCTGCCCTTTTGCTGGTGTAAGTCAGCATTACATCCATAGCTTGTAATGGAATTTTGCTGATTGCCCTCAGCCGCTGGTTTGGCCCAAGGACTGTGCAAAAACTGACTGAGGGTGTGTGGACACAGCCTGTGTATTTTAGTCAGGGTATTTGCATAGAATGTAGATTGTTATGAGTTTTTGCACAATGTATTGTTAATACAATTTTTAAAATTTATCTGTAGTTTATTTATTTATACTCATTGTATGTATTATTAGTAAAAATGAACAATCTTACTGACGTTTAAGAACAGCAAAGTGTAAACATTTTGAATGTACAAAATGTTTTAGGTTCTTCGGGTGAACTTTACATATCGTTCTTGAAAAACCATGTTTCCTATCGCACATTTAGTTACATTTTAATGGAGCCCTCTAGGCCCTGGGAAAATGTGGGCATGGTAGTTGGTGGGGGGAAACTCTGCATATTCACTAGAATCTGTTTTTCAGGGCTTACTAACTTTGCTGCACAGGATAGGTTTGAGTTGAAGTCGATCCATTTAAAAAACTTAAACAGCAGATTTGTGGGTTTTACTGTGCTTTCATAACCTGAGAAAAAGTTAAATTTGGCAATCTCTTAGTTCAGAAAAGGAACCAGCTCCTTTCCAAGGGAGATGGGAGATTCTTTACACTTGTTTGAGAACATATTTGGCCTTTGATATGACAATTAAAACTTGTCTAGACAGCCAAGTTATTAATGCTTGAAAATCAGCTACTGCACATGAATAATAACTTTTCAAGTAGCTTTTTAAATAGTAGGTATAGCTGTATAAACACAGTCATTGTGCTACACTATAAATGAACATAGCCACTTTTCTTGACTTCTTTAGGACTAAATACACTTTTTTCCTTGGCTGCTCACAGTGGACTTCAGTGGGTCTTTCTGAGTAGTTATAATCATGATATAAACATACATTTAGGCAATTTTGAAAACACGTAGGGACTAAAACACAGACTATGAAAACATCCTTTGTAGCACAGTATTTAAGAAAAAAAAAGTATCTCACAAATGGAACTATGTTAAACCTGCAATAAAAGTGTGGTTTAAAGCAACCAGAACTGGAATATCCAAAGTTAAGGGTAGAATGCCAATGCAAAGCCTCATTTTGTGCTAATTTGGCCTGCAGTTAAGAAGCCTTAGACTGCAAGCTGAAATTCCAACTGTGGCCCTAGTCCAAAGCCTGTTGAGGTCAGTCAGAGTCCTCTGAGCATAGAAGCCTGATTCTTATTTCTTGCAAGTGCAAATCTCTTTATAAAGCAGGGGGGATTGTTGCTGCTGCTGCGGATGAATTAGGAATTGGCCTGCCACCTATAACATGCAAGTTAAAATTTTAATTTTTAGCCTTAACATTTGACATTCCCTGACTTTTCTTCCTACCAAAATAAAAGAGAACCTTTTGTTGTCCAGATGAACTTTTTATCTGGTGTGTGGCTTTTAAGCTGTACATCAGATTCTATTTGTACTCCAGATTGAACTGAAATGTTCCCGTCTTGCTCTGTTTTTACTCTTTTACATGATACATAATGACTGTGTCATTTTCCATTGCATAAAGAATGCTGACAGTGTTTCGGTACAAAATATATTCTTAAAAGTTATGATAATAAAAATCCAAGGGAAAGGTGCTTCTACATGAGGTATTTTGGATTTTTCTCCAGCTTGGAAATTCCCTATGGTTCCAAAGCTGATGCAGGCAGAAGATGAATTCTGTTTGGAGAGAAATTTTAGCACTCTCTGTGCCTAGTGCTTTCTCCAGCTGGACATCCAAATCCAGGTTTGCTGATGCGGGGCCAGTGGGAAGTGTAAGTAGCAGCATGACCCTACAATAGCACAAATGCTAAGGGGATCTCCCTGACAGCCCAGCAGTTGAGATTCCCCCTCCATGCCTTTACTGCATCCAGAAAAAGCATTTTGCCTGCCTTGGCTTTTCACAGCCCCCACGCGTTCGCTCTCCCGCGGGAGCCTTGCGCAGCACAGTGCCTACACCAGGGAAGCCAAGGTGAACTCAGTGCAGTGTTAGGGGCATGTCTGGTGGAAGCCAGGGCCTGGTGATCCTGCCTTGGTCCTGTTCCTTCCCACTGTGCTGGGCACTCCCATTTGTTCCTGCTCCAGGAGTTTGCTCTCTGGGGAAAATGCTCTTTTGACCCTGATTCTGGTTTAGCCTCTGCATACCTACACCACCTGATCCTGCCCTGTTGTGGTTTCTGAGCCAGGCTTTGAGGCAAGAATGGCTATGAATCTTCTTCTTATGGGTTATGGCTTGGCTCAGAGCTCAAGGGCAGAAGTTAAAGAAAACTTCATCTATCTGTCTATCACCTGATTGGAAGCCTTTTTGTTTTCTCTTGGCACTGCTAGGCGATGGCAGGAGACAAAAGGATGATGTCTGTGTAACCAAGGGCTGTTCCACTCGTGCCTGACTTACACTAGCTGACCATGTTAAGAAGCAACTGCAGAACACTTGCACATGCAGTGTAAGTCAGAGAAAACTGAGGCCTTAATTGTTTCTACTCACCTGGACTTTGGGTCAAATCCAAATGTTGCAAATGGGAGACTGCGCTGCAAAATTTATACCTGAATTTTTCAGTCTCCACAATTTAGGGACTATTTGTATCTTCATTTTGGATGTAAGCCCTAACAGACATGAAATAAAGACTGTTTCCAGATTAGGCCAGGTTTATAAAATGCTTTTCAGTAGGGACAAGTAGTCTGTGAGCCTCCTGGAAGCTGCAATTCTTCAGGATTTCAGGAGTGAATGAACCAGCCTTTAAAATCTTATGCTAAAATTTATTAGCTGAATGTTTCTGTGGTTTCCTCTGAATGAGGAAGTTGATTCTGCAATGAAAGAAGTCTTGAATGGGTAAAACCCACGTGGAGTGGAAACACTCAGCATAGCTTTATTTTTCCAAAGAGGAAAAAGAAAAAATTGCAACTAACCAAAAATAAATCACAACCAAATCATTTGGTTATGTTTGGGATTGGCTGTGATAAAGCTGATTTGATTTTCAAAAAACAAAACTAGGTTATTGCCTGCTCAGAAAGAGCCTTGAAATATTTTGGTGTCATGTGAGGTAGTCTGTCTAAACATATTTCACACAAACGCTTTTTCACAGGCAACTTGTTAAAACTGTTACAAAATACCTTCTTTTCGTGTCACAATTATAAATGTTTGCCCCACCTTGAAAGAACATTTTGTACTAAATATTCATATGCTGTCTATGAGAACTTGCACTAACATTATATTCTCCCTCCCCTCCCTGGCTAGTTTGAGCAGAAATAGGCGTAATATTGCTAAACCGGTTGAATGTGACATATGCTTGAGGCCTAGCATCTTTCTCAAGGGCTGTTTTGAGTAAACAGCCTGAAAACCAAAGGGAGAGCCTGAATCACCATTCTGCTGTGCCAGCTTTCCACCCTTGTCACTCTCCTGCTGCGAGGCTGGGCTCTGAAGCCCAGAGCTTTTCATGCAGGGACCAGTGCTCAGATTTTTATCTTTGGCTTTGAAACTTTTCACTGTGTAGGAAGCAAGGCCAGAGCAGCCACAGCACTCATCAGCTGGGTAGTGAGGCTGGGGTGGCATGATGTGCTGTAGTCCTGACAGAGAGGAGTTCAGAGGGCATTATTGGGCTTTTCAGAGCCAGATGAGGGCACAGGCTATGGAGATGCAAGGCAGCTTCCCAGGGATGGGCTTTTTCCACAGCTGCCACCTTCTTCAACCCCCTACCAGGACTTGTGGCAAAAAACATTGCTTACAAGCTTGGACAGCCTGGATTGGTTCATGTTCCTACTCATCTGATGTAAAAGAAGCTCCCAAATAAATAACACAATATAGGAGTAGCCATGCCACTAAGTCATTTTTTCCCCACAGACATTCAAGCAATATATCTAATGTGGGGCTCATTTGGCCTCCTATCCACAGGAAATGCTCCCCTCAGAGAGCTCCAGCACTGTTTTCTGCACTGGGGCTGCACAGAGACCTTTCCATGCAGAACAGCAATTCTGCTGAGCCAGTTAGCAGCCTCCCAGCACCCTGGAGCTGACGTGACAAGGTAAGGAACAAGAATCAGGGGCTTGATGCCTGCTGTGATAAGCACAGAAGTAAGGAAGAAAAGCTTACACCAATGTAGGAACAGTAAGTGACCTGGTGAGGGGTTTTGTAATCGTGGTATTGTTCTGATTTTCTCATGTGGATCAGAAAGCACACAGGTGAAAGTCACTTATGAATGGTGGGCAGGGTTAGAACCAAGGCCAACCCAAACAGGGAGGAAAAAAAATGAGCTGCAGACGCCCTATCTGGCTTTGATACACCCTCCCAGCTCCTCCCAGCAATCACTGCTGTAATGAACATAGACAATTACTACAACAAGGAGATTCAGCAGCATGTGCGAGATCAAAATAATAAACTCTTACTCTGCTGCAGGTCCTCCCTAGCTCCTGTCGCTAGGCCCATCCATCTGTCTGTCAACAAATAACTAAGTCCTTCTGCTTTTAAAATCCATGTCAAAAATCCCTTTGACTTTCATGGAAATAGGTCCCTAAGAAAAGAGTTATTTCTAGCTCTCACACTCCAGTTCTTTTCAGCTGGGGCATACTCTAAAACTGAGTTTATTTTTAAGTGTGAATAGAGGACTATTTCTGACTGTATTATACATTGGATAGAGTCAACAGGAAGCACAGCCTCTCTCTGCTGCAAGAACACTGGTTTCACAGTTCGCTGGTGAAATGTCTTGTATTCATTATCTTCTGATTTTAAAAAGTGAGAGTGTGCACCAAAATGACTGGGCAATAACAGTAATATGTATCATTCACCACAAATCTATTTTTATGTCTTGTGCTGATTTCATAATAAACTTTTAATAACAATAAAACATGAAATCTTAACTAGGTTGTTCTGTCTTCTATTTGGACCATCAATGCTTATTATATACCTTCTTGACTTCTTTAACTTCTGGCTTTTTTATCTCCTGACTGTTTTCCAGACTCTTCCCTCTTTAGACTGTAGTGGGAAACTTTAGGATGAGATGCACATCTTTGGTAGCAGCTTGTGTAAAACTGCTTTACAGTTTAAATGCACCATGCAGAACAATCACATAACTTCATTAGAAGAGAGAACAGCTTGCTGACTCTTGCAAAACTCCTGGTGACACCACTGGGCAGCAGGAGCCTCAGGAGTTAACAGGCACGACTCAGACCTCAGAGCCAGGTCACTGATGACTTCTGCCCAGAGTAAAACAGCAGTGTAACTCACACGTGTGTTTCAGCTCACTCTGGTGGGGCTGGGTTCATAGGTAAGTGTTACAGGATGAGTAAAACCACCAGATCAGCTCCAGAGGCACATCATTATGAGATCCAGTGTTTCACTTTTTGGTGTCACCATAGCAAAGTTCACACTGGCCTGACTGCATAACTGAGAACTTTTAGTTCTCATCTTCTCTCAGTTAAAGTTACTGGAAAAATTCTGCGTGACCCAGGTGGGTAAAGGGTTATGCCCTGTATCCTCTTGTGGCTCTCTGTGTAATACACAGGGGAAGTTTTCTGAGAGAAACCTCAAAATTCAAACAGTACTAAAGCAGCAGATGAACAGGTTTTGAATACAGATCTGTGGTTTTCTCCCAATCAAATGACTGATTCAGATGCTGCACAGGAAGTTCATCCTAGCTCTAAGCCATAAATATTAATCTGTGGCCATCCCTGCTCAAAGCCAGACAGAGTCTGGTCCTTTGCTTATTGCACATAACTCTAAGAAGGAATATGTTGACATCTGGAGGTTCTGAGATAAAACACAGCATTTGGTAGCCTCAATGCAAACCAGAAATGACTGTGGATGGTATAAAAGCACCAGCTAGCCCCCACCAGACAGCAGAAGCACAGCACCTGCAGAAGTGCCTGAGGGGAAATACATTAAATGTTGTCACTTTCATGGGCTAACTCCTACAGAGGCCCTTGGAAGGCTCTCATTTGACCTGTAACACTAATGTAAACTACAAGCATGTTTTTGGGGAAGAGAGGGGGTGAGGAGGACACCTGATGTGGCATGTGTACTCCTCTTCAGATCAGTACTACAGACACCTCACAGCTGGGCCTTATTTTGGTGGAGTGTTTCTGAGGTTCAGGTGAAGCCAATTCATGTTGAGGAATTTACTCACAGGTATACCACCAATATGACTCTTTGCTAGCACTTCACTTGATTTTATTTTTAAATTATGACTTTCACCACTTTTTAAAGAATAGAGGCTGACTCTGAAACATCACATCAGCTCCAGCGCTCTTCAGAAGTTACACATTTCTTATCCTGTTTTGAGGCTTCAGTGTCCTCACTGGTGCCTTGCTGGACCAGAGCTGTGATCCAGGAGGGGTCATTCTGGGAAAGACCCCAAGAAGGATGTGTTCTTTCAGCAGCTCTTTTCCCAGCAGGCAGAAGAAGACCTGCTGCTCTCTCTCTTAGGAGTAAGAAGCAACAGCAAACCAGAGCTGTGCTGACTCCTGGTTGGCGGAGCAGGGCTTCCTTGTGACTCTGAAAGGCAGGAACAAAAGCCTGGTTAATCAGAAAAACTCCACTGAAGCTGAACAGTAGATCTAAGCAGCAGAGAAAAGCAAGATTTCAGTACTAAGCAATCTGATACTAACAGCGGAGCCACGAGCTGCAGTTGCTTCGATGGAGCAGAGAAGTAAAGCTCTGTTCTTGTGGAGCAGCCTCTTGCCAAGCATGGATGAGAATGTTGGAGGTTTCTGACAGTGTCCTGTGGCTCTGCTTTTGCCTGGCTCCAAAAAGCCCTTTGACGGGTGAAAAGCCAGCGCTGACAGTATTGTAATGTATGACAAGCTCCAGTAGCAGCTCCAGCACTGCATGCTACAAGAGGCAGAGAGGATTCTTTCCTGGATGCTCTCAAAGAAATTTTCTGTTCAGTGGGAAAGATAATGGCTAAGAGAGATCCAGATCAGAGCTAAGGAAAGAATATGGCTCTAGGTAGAAAAAACACTCTCAAGAATGTAACAGATTCACTACAATCTTCTGGGGGAAAAAAAGCATTTTAATTTTAAAGTACAAAGCCTGCAGCAAGGATAGAGAGATTCCTTTTACACCCCATTTTTGTAAGAAAGATACAATGAGCTATTGTGGCTATTAAACAGACTCTGAGGGGCAAAACTGAGAGCAGCTTTGGGTTATTGAGTGAGTGCAGAACACGGCTTCCACATGCATTCCCCTCCATTTCCACTGTCTGTCCTCAGGGGTGGCCAGTCCTCTCCCTGTGGGAGAACCATGGCTGGAAACGCCACTGCCAGAGGAGCTCTTCTATGTCTTCAGACCTCTATGTGTCTTCTAATAGACACTGACCAAGGTGTACTTTATTTAGCACTGCTCACTGAACAACTTCAGAGCACTGACAAAATCTAAAATTAGTGTTAATTCATGAATGCCCTTTGCCATTTCTAACATTATTGCTCTTACTCCATGGGCAGGGATAGAGAAGAACAGAGATGCAACAGCCATTACTCAGCAGTCAGTGCTGTAATTTGGAATACACTGATTTCCACACAAAGTCTCATCACTGTGACTTTTGGCTATAACGTTGAAGTTCAGGCTCCCAACCCCTCTCCTTTGCTCACCAGGCAGACATTATTTGGACAAAATATACAATGGTAAGATTGAGTAAGGCTGTACACTGAGCAGCTCCTCTGGAATCAGAGGCACTATTTGAAATGCAAAATCCTTCCAAAATACGGCTTTTTATAATAGTAAAAATGAATGGCATTCCATCAGTTTTTTTCACAGCCTCCACTGACTCACAGTGCTTTCAACTGCCATTTAAATAATGCAGAAGAGGAGATAGAACAAGATCAGGGAGTTTGCTGCACCTTAAATTTAAAAGATGGTGTGCACATGTGTTTGCCTAGACAAAACACAGCAATAACAACCTGAGTGATGCAAAATCTCTCTCAGTTTTGGTGGAAGTGCACTGACAGCAGCACAGCATCTGCTGGAGTAGGAGCTGGTTTAAAGGCTCCCATAATAAAGCTTACCACTTTGAGCCACCCCAAAGATGCTCTCAAAAAAATAACAGGATTTTATTTAGCAAAGGAAAGCCCATGACTGCTTCAATGCATTGTAAAGCTGAAGCTGTGATAATGCAGGCTAGAAGATGATGTTTTTAAGTGAAAGGGAAATTAGTTGTAATTATAATTGTTGTAGTTTTTATGTATTGCCAGCTGTATTGATTGCCTTCTTCCTGTGTGTGACTGGCAACTAGGGAACATGATCCATTACCTCATGCTAGTGTTGGAGAGCAGCAGAGATTGGTGTATTTTTAGAAACAAGATTCCCACAGTGTAATTGTAGCAACTGGGTGATCATACACGTGCATATTGAAATACCAACAGATGAATTCCTGGACAGTACCAGCAAACATTTCACTGTTTGGGGTAGGAGGAAAGAGCGAGAATGCACAGCTCAGAAATCCAACAGCTGCAAGCACAGCAGTTTCACCTCTGAGAG
The DNA here is from genome assembly GCA_013399455.1 of Anthoscopus minutus. Classification (NCBI taxonomy): domain Eukaryota; kingdom Metazoa; phylum Chordata; class Aves; order Passeriformes; family Paridae; genus Anthoscopus; species Anthoscopus minutus. The sequence goes on along the minus strand of VWYI01032658.1, from coordinate 16,698 downwards.
TGTCCTCTGAGCGAAGCTGTGGAAAGGCCAAATCTTTTACTTCCTAGGATGAAAAGATTTGAGGTCAGAGGGCTCATATGTCTCCTGTCTTACCTGATCCCATTACACATGAAATTATCTCTGTACCAGTACAGAGAATTGATGGCCATCCCCAGGCATTCTCCAAGGGCTCAGTCCTGGGTCTCAGATACCAGCGGACAGTGTTTGGGGTGCCTGTGTTGCACAGCTAAGCAAGATCCCTGGCTCACTAAACCTCAACAGGACTGCAGAAGTGCAAGGCTTATTCCTGGGGAGAAAACTGTACAGATGTGGGCAGACAGCTGGCAGGGCCAAGTGGACTGTAAGCAAAGTTGGTTGTGAGGCAACCAGGAGCTGCCTGTGCAGGGCTGGCAGCATTTGTCAGGAACTCAGAGGTCTCATAAAGCATTTCTATGTCTCATGTCAAAGAAACTGTTCCACACTCTGGGAATTATATCAGCCAGGTTAACAGTCCTGCCATTGTGCTGGTTTAGACAGGACTTGTACAGAACCAGAAGAGGTCTGAAGCTTTCCACTAAGAGCCAACAAAAGCATCTGTAAGCAGAGTAGAATATGAGTTCACTTGTGGAAGAAATAACTAAAGTACACTTAAAGCATTCAGCAGTCACTCAGGTAGTGTCAGAATGCCAGAATCCCAGCAGACTGTTATTGTATCCAATATAAATAAACTGATGGTCACAGGCCATCACAGGAGCATGGTGACTATTACACTTTATAAAATTGGCAGAGCAAATAGCTCCCAGGCTTTGGCTGTGTTAACGGGAATGTGTTTGAGGACAACACAAGGAATGCTGTGACAGACAGCTATAGCATAGCTGACCTCAAATCCCATTCAATAATCTCGAAATTTATATTTTTATCACTGCTATTCTAATTGGTGTTGGAGGCTATTTAATGCCTGACCTTTTGCAGGATCCTGTTACATTTATGCATGTGGATATTTTTCAGGAATGGCAACACACTACAGGCAAAGAAATCCCTGTCTGCCTTTGATGTACCACTCTCTGTATCATTATATGCCCTTTCATCCTCTAATAGGTGGATGAATAAAGAGAAGACCATAACCTAACTTCTTATTATCACTTAGCTTTCTTTACACTTTCATCATGTTTATTATCACTTTTTCAAGGTACACAGACCTTTTCAACTTAATGACCAAATAACAAACTGGAAACTTATCTAAAAGATGTCTTCAATCCACCCTGTAAGAATTAACAGTCACCAGAGTCAAGGTAAATTGCAGGTGGTGGTGAATTGCCTAACATCCTGATGTAGAGGTAAGATAATGGCCAAATCAGGGCGTGTAGCGCAACACGAAAACCAAACGTATTTTGTATTTGCATATCAAGTTTTATCTTCATGTCAGAAAAGCCTCTAATTATGCTGAAATGTGTGCTTTCAAGCTTTCCTACACCTGGCCTTAAGAAAACTCCCCTCACCCCAAACTGACTGTAGCAAATGACTCCTTCCATGTCCTTCTCTCCACAGAAGGGATTTTAGACAGTGAATCTACATAGCCATGTCACCAGACCTCCACTTTCCCAGCCTGTTCCCACCTGCCTCTGGCCAGCCTCCAGATAATTTTTGTGTCTTTCTCTGTGTTAAAGCCATCTTTTTCTACCTGCAGTGCTGGAAGGGAGTAGCCAGACCTGGACTTTCAGAGCATACTGCTCCACAAAGAACATCTTGTTCTGGGGAGGGCATGGCAGGAAGAAACATCCTTGATAGCATTCAGGGTGATGTGAGCCAAGTTTCAAACAGGGGGTCACAGCTTTCACTGCCAGAGACTGACACCCATCTCGGGCATTTCTAAGCTGCTTAGCTTAGACCTCAAAGAGATTCAGAGATCCTGGTTACCTTCACAGGTGAACAGCCATATAGGGCCATGAAGCCAAAGGCTGTGCTGGCTGGCTTGCAGGCCTAGATCAGCATGCCAACACCTCCACAGCAACGTCTAACCACAGACACAAATACAGTTACAGGCACATTTATTGGGAGAAGGTAGTAGAGTGACTCCAACATGTGTCAACAGCTTCCTGGGGAGAGGATTTAAAAGTGCTGTTTGGTGCAATAAAGACTGGTACTTAATACACCATTTTCTGCAAAGACACTTTTTTTTAAAAAAGTTTTTTTGCTTAGGTCAGCAGAATGACTACATTAACGAGAAAACTGGAAGCCATTCAAGCCTTTCAGCAGGTGAGTAGTAGCTCAAACTGCAGGGGTATTTATGCCACCTTCTGCAGCATCTTATTTCAGCTGAGGTAATTCAGTCTGGTCTCTGTGGCTTCCCTATACAGGCAGTGGAAAGAGAGATGCTTCTCCAGAGGATGATTTAGAAGGGATGATTTTGATGTCCTGAGTGGTTTTCCAGAGGCCTTAGCTCCAGTGATTATAAAGGACCCTGAAGGCACTTACCTTTCCTACCAAATACCTAAATATAGATGCCTGATCTCCTTTTCACACACATACACATTGTGTGTTTGAAGCTAAAAAAGTAACTAAGCCAGATATGGAAACACTAGACCATAGACAGGTGACTCCAGGTGTTTCCTTAAGCAACTAGGAAACAAGGAAAGAAGCCTACCACGCTAAGAAAATGAAAACCAGCAAAAGCTGAAGGCAGAGGGAGGGTATGCATAATTAACAAAATAAAGAAGACACATTTGCTATTTTGCTTCCACAGAGGCTTGGAAAAAGATCTGAATAAAAGCGCTTGAAGAAGCCAAGGCACTTGGGGAGCACCTGCAAATCCCCAGTTAGCATTCCACAGGCAGTGCAAGCATCTTCTACACACAGGAGTGAGAAACAATACACTCTATCAACTAGAAATGCTAATGATGTGGGAAGGGCTCTGTAAACATGTCACCTTTATTAACTTTTAATTCTTTTCCATATTGCTGAGAGCAGAGTTTCTTACTAGCAAGATCCAAAGCTGGTTATGGGAACTCTAGGTGGCTTACAAGCAGGTCCTGCATTGCCAGAAGCAGGTGGCAATAGGAAAGCCTTGTGTGTCTCCTCTTCCACTGAAAGTAAAGCCAGATAAAGCTGAACTGTGTTTCAAAAGAATGGATGCATCACTTTTCTTAGACTGAACAGGGTAAATTTTTTTCACTGTCCTTTTTGAACTGTTCAGCACTGGCACATATAGGAAGACACAGAACATTGCCTTCTTGGAATTCAAAATATGCAATAGCTCTTGGCTGGGAAGTTTATTTACAAACAGCGCCAGAAATGACAAATGTCTCAGTATTGAGCCTTCATTCCTTGGTGGTCCCCTACGCTTGAATGCAGAGGAAACAATGCTGGCACTCTACAGATATTGAGAAGGTTTCAGCAGCAAACAAATCTGACCTGAGTTGCTTTGGGTGGCCATTTTTGTGTGTAGCTGACCATTTTGTCATAGAACCATAGAATCATAGAATACACTGAGTTAGAAGGGACATATCAGGATCATCGAGTCCAACTCCTGGTCCTGGACAGGTCACCTCAGGAGTCACATCCTGCTGATGCCTTGAGAGGCTACCTGGAACAGAGGCTAGAGAGTGTTAAGGGCATAAAGTAGGTATTGATTAAAAAGGCCTTCCAAGGATACACCTTGGGCAGTACAAGAGGCTGGACATGGCTCCACCCAGGATGGACAACCAGTCACGAGTTTTCACACCTTTATAAGTTTTGGTCCTTTTACATATTTGGGTTAGTTGTCCAATTACACCTACAGGTTATGAAGTCCCATCCTCCCAGATTGCCCTCCTCAATTTGCTGTTTATACTTCTTGGGCCTGAAGCTGTAATGGTGTCCTTGGTTCTTGGGCTGGAAAAGGATTGCTTTGTCAAACTAAACTGTGAAGAGAATTTTCTGACACATGAAGTTCAGAGTTATATACCAATGCAGTACAGAATCTGGAAAATATGAAAGCTAAAACTCAAGGCATCACTATTCTTGAGAACATTGTACAAACACTTCTTGAACTCTGTCAGACTTGGTGCTGTAACTGCCCTGGGGAGCCTGTTCCAGTGCCCAACCACTCTCTGGATGAAGAACATTTTCCTAATATCCAACCTAAATCTCCCCCAGCCCAGCTTCATGCCACTTCCTCAAGTCCTGTCACTGGTCACGAGAGTGAAGAGATCAGTGCTTGCCCCTCCACTTCCCCTTGTGAGGATGTTGATGACTGAGGTCTCCCCTCAGCCTACTCTTCTCCAGGCTGAACAGAACAAAATTACCTCAGCATTTCCTCCTATGGCTTCTCCTCTAGGCCCTTCATCACCTTCATAGCCCTCTTTTAGACACTGCAATAGATTAACGTCTTTTTTATATTGTGGTGCCCCAAATTGCACACAGGGCTTAAGGTGAGGCTGCACCAGTGCAGGACAGAGCTGAACAATTCCCTTCCTTGATTCCAAAAGGGTTGAATGCCAGGAATGGGTGAATGATCACTACCCACACAAAGTCTGATTCAGCCTGACGGGTGTTTCAGAGTGCTTTGCCAAAATATACATATGTCAGAGATTAAGGGATGAGCTCTGGGGGAGTGGGACAGAAAGCACTTGGGCTCAGTCTCAGGTCATACCAATGTTGTGTGTGAGCATGCTCACCCTCCTCCTGTAAGGCTGGAGCCTTTACAAAGGATGGGGAATGGGCAGAATGCCTGCAAACAGAAAGGGATAGGTCTGTGGCTCTGCACAGAGACAACACCCCTCCAGCTGTTTATTTAGCTGTAGTCAGAATGCATCCTAGCTTGTAAACCTGCCAGCACACAGGAAAAAAACATGGGATTGAAACCCCTTGCTCAGCGGATGCAGGACACAGCCTTTTTACTTTCTAAGACAATATTATTTTTATTTGCAGTCTCAGCTAGACTCAGGAGTCGTGATATGTTCTAACTCACTTTAAGTTCCTTGTCCACTTCATCCCACTAAAGACTGAGCAAAGATTTGGGACTATGGACTCTCAACAGAGGGACAATGGCATTTTGTTAAACCTGAAATCTTCAGACGCACAACACTTTGCATTTTCAAACATTTTTTTATTGCTAGTGGGGTTCAGGATGGTGAGGTCTTTGGCACACAGAGAATCAGTGCTGGAATCTGTTTGTTTGTTTGTTTGTTTATTTTTAACTTTTACCTATTTTATAGTCTCTGTATCAGGATAATTAATTTTAATACTCTCCAGTGAAATGAGGAGAAAACCCTCAGATTCTTAATCGGGTTCAGGCTATACTAAACCATGGGCAAAGATCTAGGCAAGGGTGATCCTACTCTGACAGGATGACAGCACTAAAGATGCAATTTAAAGATAATGGAAGTCAAAGAATTAGAAGTCAAAGGACTTGGATGCAGTCTTCTCAGTTTTAATTCCAGCTGGCTGCTCTGCAGTAGCCTCTGGAAGAATCTTCCAGGGGAGCAGCCCAGTAGCTTTAAAAGACCATTCATCAAAGCCTCAGAGAAAATAATCTTTGTGCAGACAAACAATATTAATCATCAAAAAACCAGGCATCTCTTTTCTTCTTGTCCTTTGCAAGAAAAGTGTAAATACATACATGCAATCACACACAGATTTATTCCTGATCTTCAAAATTGTTTTAACACCAACAAGCCCAAAGCCTTTATGTGTGTTAGGTACAACACAGCTTGTTGCTTTCTACCAATAGAGCATCTTATCAACTACAATCCCTTTTGGGATACCTCTCTTCTAGAAACCATTTTCTTGTTAAAAACAGTGATTCTGGTTTTTCATAGCTGCGCAATACCAGTGCAATGGGAAGCACAATGAGCATCTTTGTGCGTCAGTGCAAGTCCTGTGGTGGTCATGCTTCCTTCCTGGGAGATGAGATGGTTGAATTCAACATCAGAGTCAAAAAAGACAAAGCTTCAAGATCAGCCTAAAATTGAATTCACAGGAATACAGCTGAACTCAAAAGTTCATACAAATGCTGCATCTTTCCCACACGCTAGCTGCCACAACTTCAGAGATTATTTCCAGTTCTTCATGAAACTCACTCATTCAATATCATAATTTTTGACTTCCAAGAGAAACTTGGAGATCTCTGCAGAGGCTCACCCAGACCCAGCATTAGACTGGGGTCCAATACAGCTCTGACCTACTCCTACCTGCTCCCTCTTCCCAGTTCTAGTGCAGAAAAAGAAATGGCAAGATGCAGCTCGGGGTGTAACAGCCCACTCTATCCCACAAGGAACCTGACACTTTTCACACGTGAAGCTTTCCAACAGGAAAGAATGAGCTTTGAAAAGCTACAGAGATGAGTTTATAATGCAGCAATGACTCCTTCCATACAATCAAGAAAGCAAAACACACCACAGACACTTAACTGCACCAGGGCCTGGAGCACGCTTGCAGCTATGCGATGCAACCAGAACACTTTAGAAAGCAGAGCAATAACAAGGTAATAATTGTAAAAGGGGAAGAAGCCTATCTGTTCCGCTCTTAAAATGAATTAAGGGCACCACAATAGTGTGCATATAACAGGATCTGACTCAGAAGAAACTGGTCTGGCTCTGTAAAGGCAAACCAGCTCCAAGGCAAACCCGAGCATGCAGTGACTCTCTCATGTTTTGTAGGGGTTATCACCCTGGTTTTCTTCTATACAGCACAGAGCTGTAGCTCTGTCTGCCTGCATCTCTGTCAGAGCAAGAAAGGGGACTCTCCAGAGAGGTGGCCTAGCTAGCGAGGGTATATAAATTGTCAGTCAAAATCAGAGATGTATACCTAACCCAGGCCTCTCTGAAGGCATGGCCTGTAGGATAATTTAAGCACGTCTTGATAGTGTAGAACTACAGAGTGGAAAAATATTCTGAGTGTAACCTGCTGTCAAATTGCATCTGAAGACATTTATACAGAAAGATAAGACTCATGGCTCAGCAGCCACGAAGTAGATACACCAACCATCCCTGACTGGCTGGCCACAAGCAAGAGAAGAATAGGCCAATTTGTGACAGCTGCCCCAGCATGTTCAGTCTACATCTTCCTCACCCCTGAAGCAACTCTGCAAATGGCCATCTCATAGCAACTGAGCTCCATCAGCACAATTCAGAGAAAATGATCCCAGAAAGTACAAGAGGACATCCTTGGGGCAGTCATGTGCTAAAATGCTGATGTTATTTTTGAACAAAAGCTGGTTCACATCCTACCACCTCTTTAAATAAGAGTAACAAGCATTTGACTGGTAGGAGATCTCTGCAGTGCTCCCAAAACTCCTTCCTGCTCCACATGAGGATAAGCACTGGAGTCTTTGCTCCTCGAAAAACCCAGGCTATTGCCAACAGGTTTTGTACCAAGAATTAATTGCTGCTGGAAGGTCTGTGAATGATCCCATACACAGCAGCATTTGAGATAGGCTGCCAAGCAGCCAAAGGCCTGATTCTGGGAGATAGCTGCATGCCTAGCAAGAGTCATAAGTCTTGGCCTCTCCACAGAGAAGAACTTGTTGGAAACTCCACCCTGTATGAAACAGTGGTATATACCCAGTATAAAAACAGCGAGCTACTAAGGATATGTTCTCTGCCCACGGGATGTCTTGCCAAAGAAGACAAGGCCATTTGCAGCAAAAAATATGGATAAATATGGATATAATATGGATTGTGGCCAAATTTGGAAATAATTATGTCTCCTCTGCTCCTACAACATTCCACAACAGGGCAATTGGCCCAATGCCATTTCCGTGCAAACCAGTTGGGGACTTCCATCAGTCATTCATCTAAATCCACTGATCTGCTGACCTACATCTGACCAAACAGACAGAAAAGACCCTGTGGCCTACATTTTAACAATTCAATAAATGCAGGAAAATTGAGACAAAAGACTCTCCTTCAGAACATCAGCTTGGTGATCAGCTTGTGCTGGGAACTGAGGCTCCCGGAAAGAAGCACCAGATCGTATAAATTGAAAGATTTATGATATATATTGCATTTTTCTTCAGCTTAGTAGTTAAAAACTGAAAACTGTGAGCCAAGTTCACTGCTAATGCACATCCATTGAGTTCAGGAGCTTTAGAGATGGGGTGACAGCAGCTCACTAGTCCCTTGAAATGCCACAGGCTGCCCTTAGGCCGCAGATTTGGTGCAGAGATGCAGAGAATGGTGAGCAGACACATCCTGGCAAGGGCTCCTGCAGACCACATCAGTGACTCCATGTAAGTGTGGAGATGGGATCATATTTCCTTCCCAGAACCAGGAAGCTGGCTCAGAGATGGCATCATTTTCCCACTGCTGAAACCCAGTTAGCCATGATTTAGAAAGAGGGGCTTAATGAATTTAAACAGATTGCTCAGGTACTTGGATTTACCTAATCTCATCTTTCCCAGCTCTCTTCATGGAAACAGAGCTTGTTCAGCTGCTCTCCATAGATCTCTGACTGATCCTGGATATAGAAGGGGTGGAGGTTGGATTTTCATCTCCTCATCTGCCCCACTGTCTGTGCTTGTCTTTGCCATACTGTTGCTTCCCTCCCTGTTCTCCACACTCTTTCTGCCTGCTCTTTCCCCCACTCAGCCTGTTGTTGGTACAAATGTCAGGCATTCACTCTCTCTTCTTTCTGCTTGTGAGACAACAATGGGATGACACAGAGACCAACAGAGTCCTCCATCTGAGGGTCTCATCCTGACTGCTGGTTCAGCCAAAGGTTGTTGCATACAGAACTCCAGCAGCTGGGGCTGACCTTCTGTTAGCATTCAAGCACATTTTAGCTACTTGGAGCATGGTATTTCCTCTCCTGATTCTGTCTTGTTGTTTATGGCAACAACCTTGTCAGGTAGTTTAGGGTCAGGTACAGCCAATTTCAGACATTTCTTGTGTAAGAGCTTTCAGGGAAGCAATGCTTTATTTTCTGAGATCAAGCCTTCTTATGTGCCTACATCCCAGATGCTTTGCATCTCAATGAATGTAGATTAAGGAAGCAAACCTATTACAGAAAAATATGACAGTGGATAAAATTGGAATGCATGGCTCTGAAACAAGGCATCAGATATAAGCCTGAAAGACAATAAGAAGAATTTTGACAAATAAACAAGGCATCAAATATGAGTCTGGAAGACAATAAGAAGGATTTTGACAAATACCTATGAAAGAAAGCACTTCCCTTACATAGCAGTTGCATTTGAGACACAAGTTGTCATTAACCCAGAAAAACCTCTGCCATTTCCATTTTAAAGCTTGGAACTGAATGCTACTATCACTTGTGTTTAATGGACATTTTGTCATTCGCTGTAGAAATGAAAGGACATGACCTTTGCAAAAAAAAAATCTCAAATTATTTTATTAACAAGAATCACTGCCAGTCATAAAACATTAGTTTATTAGGAAAACTTAATCAAAACATCTGAAGCTGACACCTCAATTTCAGTGACCGTGTTGACATACAGAAGTGAAATGAACTTGTGTGATTAAAACAGGATCTTGCAGGTCTTCTTAAATATATGCTAAAAAAACTCAAAAAACTCAAAAAGTGGTAGAGGTAAGTTTCAGGGATCCTAAACCTCAAAAAGAAAAAACTCAACCAAACAAAATATCCCCAAACTCTAAAATGCCTTAGAAATGAAAATGTCTTCAAATAGATGTTAATGGAGAATACAGGAATGTGTACTACTACCCTGCACAGTTTGGTATGCAAGAGACTGCTGTCATAGTGCCTATTACACACTTAGAGTGAATAGTTTGTACCTTGGAATTTCCTATCAGCTGATCTTCAAGGGTGTTGGAGGCTCTTGACTTCTGCTCACAGAAAGGAACTGATGCACCAGCGAGGAGGATGACTTTGGGAATCAGCTCACTTTTGCCCAATAAATGAATGAGACCATTAAAACAGAATAATGGACTTAACCACTTCTAAACACTTTTCCTCTTAAATGTAAAAAGCTCTGAAGCCACGCCTCTTAAAGGAATCGTTTTGATTTCTTTTCTTATGGGCTTTCTGCATTTAGAGACTGTACTAGAAAAAAAAACCAACAAAACAAAAACCAAAAAGAATGAAACCAAAACAATTAGTTGCACTGGAAAGCTTTGCTGCTGTGAGCACGAGAAATCTTGCTTTCCTGCTGATAGCTGAGGTACTCAATACCATCTTCTAGGAGAAGGAAATATTGTCAGACCTTGGTTTGGTTATGGACTCTGCTGACAAGCCTTGTCACCATTAATATGTACCTACACTAAAATACACTTCGCACACCTTGCTGATGAGTTATGTATGCAAATATGCAGGTGCACAGGTAGCACTGTCACACCAAAGTCATTAACTTGTGCCACTCAGAGGATGTGGTGTAGGCCATAGCAGGTAAAATGGGGCTCTCTAGACATTCATGATCTGGTTAATCCACTGGGTAGCCCTCATATTGCAAGAATGTGAGTCTTCATCTTCATTGGGAGCTCCAAATCAGCTGCAAATATGGTCAAGACTCTGAAAGGACCTCTTGAAAAGAAATATACAACCAAACCAAACCAAAGAGACAATCCAAAACAAACCAAAACCCACCCAAAACCCACCCAAACAAGCAAACAAAACAAAAGCCACCACACAACTCCCTTCCCCCACAAAAAAAACCCCAAACCTCCCAAAAAACACTGTTGAGTGTCAACAACCACATTCTTGACCAAATAAGCTTCAGCCAAAAACCAAAAAACTTACATTCAGTGTAGGAAGCTTCTAAAATAACTGCCATTTCATCTGTTCTCTGTAACTACCCAGGGTTTTTGTAGTTAATACATTCAGGCCTGTTTAAGGACAATTCTGAAATTTTTAATGGCTTAGTTCTCTAATAAGAGAACAAGCTGCTGATATAGCAATGCCTTCTCACATTTGTACTAGACTCCAATAAAGATATCCAGGGAGACTTGTGAAAAGTTATGACAAACTTGCACTCCACCAAACAAAATACTTGCATGTTGCATCTGAAAAATATATTACAATGTTTTGTATTTTATGCCATTGCAACTAGAACAGCATGGAGACAGTCCCTTGCTTGGGGAGCTGGGAAAAGCTAAACCACCTTTGCTGGATCCCCAAAACCAGAGAAACCAGTGCCTGGTCATTCTGCATGCCCAGAAGTGAGTGCTAAAGGGAGCAGCAGTGATGCAGAAGATGTGGGCAGTTTGCAGACCCGGATGGGCTCTTCACAAGGGTTCTCTGATGTGGCTGGGTGATGCCCTGGGGCCAAGAGAGGCATTCTTGGCTCCCTCAACTCTAACACAGGTGAGAGCCCTGGGGAGGAGCCAGGCAGCGTGCACTGATTCGGGATGGAGCTCAAGGCACCAACCACTCCCCAAAGAAACAAGTATCCACTGCTCATAGATCTGTTTTACCACTTTTCCATGCCAAAGGACAGTGAGGTTTAGCAATAGGCTGCTTTTAGCAACAAGTTCATTTTCTGCTCAGCTGCAGCTTTGTTTAACTCAGCTAACAGTAACTGCAGAATTTTTCTTTTATTGACTGATGCCCACTTAGAAGCCTGCAGAAAGTACATCTTATTCATTCAGCTAGCTCATAATGCCCACCTTATGAAACCACAGCCACAAAAACTTTCATACAAAGCTTTTGAGGTTGATTGGTGAATTCAGTCAGAAAAGACCTCCCTGCTTGATAAGGCAGTTGTAGGGGTTATTTCAGCCGTAAGGGTCTAAGATAAATTATACTGAATTTAAAACATTTCAGAGAAATGTGCCAATTTAGTTTCATTTCAGAATGAGAAAAAGTCAAAACACTCTGTGAAGATGAATTGCAATGATTTCACAGAATATTAGAATCATAGAATTTGCTGAGTTGGAAGGGACACATCAGGATCATTGCTTCCAGCTCCTTCCTGGTCCTGCACATGACATCCCAACAATCACACCATGTGTCTGAGAGTCTTGTTCAAATCTTTCTTGAACCCTACCAGGCTCAGTGCTGTGACCACTTTCCTGGGGAGCTGTTCCAATGCCCAACCATCCTCTGGATGAAGAACCTTTCCCTAATATCCAATCTAAACCTCCTCCAATTCAGCTTCAGGCTGTTTCCTCAACCTCTATCACTGGTCACCAGCAGAGATTCATGCTGCCCCTCTGCTTCCCCCAGGATGCTGAAGACCCCACTGAGGTTTCCCCTCAGTCTTCTCCAGGCTGAACAGACCAATTGACTTCAGCCACTCATAATTTGGATTCCACTCCAGACCCTTCACTTTCCATGTGGCCTCCTTTGGACACTCCCTAACAGGTTGATATATTTTTCATACTATGGCACCAAAACTGCCCCCAGCACTGGAGGTGAGGCTGCCCCAGTGCAGAGCAGGGTGGGACAATCCCCTCCCTTGCCCAGCTGGCCATGCTGTGCCTGATGTCCCCAGGACAGGGATGTCCCTCCTGCCTGTCAGGGCACTGCTGGCTCATGTTCAATTTGCCATTGACTGGGATCCCCAGGTCCCTTTCCATGGCACTGCTCTCCAGCCTCTCATTCCCCACTCTGTACATCCAGGGCTGCACCATCCCAGGTGCAGAATCTGGCATTTGCCCCTATTAACTTCACATGGTTGGTGATTGCCCAGCTCTTTAATTCATCAAGGTCTCTCTGCAGGACTCTTGAGGTAATCAACAGCTCATCCCAATTTTGTAGGAACTCATCCCTTTTGTAGGAATCAGCAGACTTGGTATTCCTTTGAGTCCTGCACCTAAGGTGTTAAAAAATATGTTGAAGAGCACTTGGCCAAGGATGGAGTCAATAGCAGAAATGAAAGCATCTGGCATAAATTAAATTAAACTATTTGGTAGGTTAAAAAAACATTTAAAATTCATCCTGTGGATAATATAAAATCTTTGAATGTCTGATCTGATTGTGAATTAAATAAAAAAAAAGAAAAAGGAAAACCAAGGATGATTATTTCTCAGGACACTGACTAGTTTCTGATCAGCAGCATTGCCAGACACAGCAGAGGGAAACACACTGCCTGCATTTTGACTTTCTAGACTTTGATTATAGAAAGTTTCTTCCTCACTCAGTGAGAAAGCTAAAAAAGCTTGCACTGCCAAGAGCCATGATGTACTGTATGTATTTTTGAAATTAAAAAGTAAAAAAAAAGAAAAAGAACTGCACTAACCACTTCCAGCAGTACAACATCTTTCAGAAGATTTCCAGCATCACACCACACAATATATGGTACAGCTTATATAAAACTAAAATTTACATTCAGGAGCCATGTTGTAGTCTTCAAAATGATAAATAAGACCCTAAATTTCCTCTCTATAAAAACTACATACTCTTTTTCTTTTTTTGAGAATTATGAATGACTAAGTTTTATGAAGGATATAGATGTATATCATAGCATGTTCTTCCTGCTGTCTTCAATTCCCGAACCAGGAGGAGCATCTGAGCCTCCAGACTACACAGGGTTTTGGGAGAACCTTTCTGAATCATCTTGACACACCACAGTAGTTTTTTCCATCTAAGACTACTGGGAAGGCTGCGCCCTCTCCTGACAGTTCAGGACTCGGAGCAGTGACTGATTAAGCCACTTCGCTGAAGTCAACAAGTCAAGGCTCAGCCTCGGAGCTACCAACACCAGACCAGCTCGACTCAAAACCTCTATTGCACGGTGCAGAAGGGCTTCACGTTGAGATGTATATATCAAAATTATAATTTTTTTCACCATGCTTTAAGAAAAAAATTTCTTGAAAGTATATGCTTTAAAAATGCCTCACCGTTTATTTGGAAATGAATAGAACACCACGCTAGAAGAATATCCAAATAAGATACAATGTTTACAATCCATGCAATTCTGTAAAGGGAACTTTCATGTTAAAAATATAACCTTGAAATTGCTGTTGTAACCCATGAATTCCATTTCACAGAGCTAATACATTATAGGGCCAATGCTATTATAAAGAGGCAGTCTGCCTTCGCAAGCAAATGTAATCTCCTTCAACCAGCAAAGCTTATGCAGGAAAGACTGAAGAAATCCCACACATCTTGTCAATCATTCACACTATGCCTAAGTGAATATTACCTCCATTTCTTTATGTGACATGCTTAACTCTCATCTGATCTTGCATTCAGGTTAAGTGAAATTTAAGGACTCACAACTGCATACTGATTAACACTTCTGGTCCTGGAAACTTCTGAATGCCACCAAGAAAGAGAAGGAAATTTTTACTATGTCAGACTGGCAGGGACTATTTGGAGGAATTTTCTGCCTTTCTTTCTAGCTTAGGATATGAGTCACTTCATCAAATCATCTGGAAATTTTACTTAACAAATTTCCTTCTAATCTAGAACCTGATTACTGACAATGTTTATCTTTCTAGATCTTTTTCTGAGGTACATAATTGCTGTGACTTTGGGCTTTTGCACAAGAAACATTTTACTGCTTTGTTTCTCTTTAGGGTGCTAGTGTTGCAAAATGTATCATGAGTAAAATTTTCTTAAGAAAGGATGTTCTTTAATGTTTGGTCTTTATATACTTTCAAGTCAAATCAACAAGAAGGGAGATTTAATCGATTGAACAGAGAGCAGTTAACAAAGCGATATACAGTTGTTAGAAAAACAAATTGCTTGTGGGTAGAATTGCCTGGCTCAGGTATAGGGCTGGACATGCTCCAGTGATCTCAGACCCAGAGGGAGGTTAACTATGCTTGGGAAGAAGGATGTACCACTGATGGTGGACACAAAGAATGCAGAGTTTATGGGCCCCAAGGACATTTAGCAGAACTCCCAAGATAAGGAAGAAAGTAATAAAGACAACTCAGTGACTGTGCTGAATCAGCTCTGCCTGGGTAAAAGGTAATTCCAGCAGGGCCAGATCACAACCACCAGCTGAGAACCTACCCCAGACCAAGAGAAAGCCTGAGCATGCACGCTAATTAGCATGAGAAGCGAGAGAGTCATTAAACAATAGAGGAAAGAATACTAATTAGTAACAGAAGTGTGTAACTTGTAGCCAATGAACACTAATTCCTCTATTTGCTAAAATGTATAAATAGTAAAAAGTTTTTCTAGTTGATGTGCTTGATTTGTGGGATACCACAGAGGACCCAGGCTTGTGCAACTCTGACATAAATAACCAGTGTCTCTTTAAGTGTGTAATCATTAGCTTGTTTCACTGGGTAAAAAATCTGATTTTTTTGGAAAACACTGGGGTTTATGTTGCTGTCTAGGGGAGTTTACCGGCAGCATGTTTATTTCATGTGTCATTCAAGTGACTGATAGGGCAAATGTAAAAGAGAAGGTAATTATTATTTTACCTTCTCCAATTGTATTATTTACAATAGGACTATTAACAGTCATAGCCAATGACCATCAATTAAACACAGCTGGAATGGAAAATGATTCTTCAGGAAGCAGAACCACGCAGTAATTCACAGTAAGAGGTACTCTGAGCCCCTGGAAGTTAATAGCTACTGCTAGATGGGGCAGGGGGGTCAGGCAGGAAGATCTCATTTCTCTGTTGCTTTACATCAAAGTATTTCACCACTTCCACAGGATCTTCTCTACACCCTTACAATTTTTAAATCACATTGTTGTACCCTGGGTGAAAGTCAAAGAACAGAGAGCACTAAATCACCTTATCTCCTGTTTCCCTCAGGCTTCTCCTTCTGCCCTGCCAGGTCAGCACAAGCTTCACTGCGTTTCTGGCACTAAGCTGAAAAAAGACAACAGCCACCAGGAGGCGAAGTAATAGAGCCTCATTAATAGTCACACAGACTCATTAATAGTCATCCATGATTATCTTCAGCTACTGTAACAGGATTCAGAACGTCAAAGAAACATTGCATTAACAATATAATTCCCCCCTGCTTCACAAAATCCTTCTACTGCTGATTAAATTAGCAGATTAGTTATAATTACCCTTAAATGCTTTTGAGGTATTTTTATTCCATGAACCTATCTGAAACTTGAAAAGTTCTATGAATGGCCTTGTTTTAAGCCTTTCTCAGCCAAACTGCTGTGTGTTTAAACATGGTGTGTATGTATCTAGAGCCTCTGGAGGAGCAAAGGCTCTGGGCTGACCTTACGGCTCTCTCCAGCTCCCTGACAGGAGGCTGCAGCCAGGTGGGCTTGGCCTCTTCTCCCAGGCAACCAGCGACGGGACAAGAGGCCACAATCGTAGGCAAGAGAAAGGTTGGACATTGCGAGGAATTTCTTCACAGGAAAGGTGACTGAGCATTGAAATGGGCTGCCCGGGGAGGCGGTGGAGTCACTGTCCCTGGAGGTGTTCAAGGAAAGCCTGGATGAGGCCCTGGGTGCCGCGGTCTGACCGACACCGTGGTGTTGGGTCACAGGTTGGCCTCGGTGAACTCAGAGGTCTTTCCCAACCGCGTTCATTCCTCAATTCCGCAACAAAGCTCTAAAGTTACACTTTGCTCGCTATTTTACTAAAGCAATTTGCCACCGCGCTGTGACCGCTGTACGCAGCTCAGTTAACCACGGCCACATGACCGTGAGTGGGATGCTTTGCACGTTACCTAAATGCCACTCTTTTAAACGTTACTCCTCACAATTTTAACACGCGCTTGCTTGGGCTCGGAGCTGGCTGACGCTTAGGGTCCCTTCCAACCCCAAGCCACCCTAGCGTTCCAGGTACCGCGGAGCCGCAGGGCACACACAAACCCTCAGCTCCCCCTCAGCCATTGACTCGCAGGACTCTCAGCGCGGGCCGGGCCGGACGTGACGCGGGCAGCAGCGGCG
>VWYI01032654.1:0-10335 GCA_013399455.1 Anthoscopus minutus | reverse complement strand
AGAGGAGAGGAGAGGAGAGGAGAGGAGAGGAGACCACATCAATGTCTATAAGTATCTGAAGGAAGGGTGCAAAGAGGACAGAGCCAATCTCTTTTTGGTGGTATCAAACAATAGGACAAGAGGCAGTAGGCAGAAATTGTGCACAGGAAGCTCTACCTGTACCTGAGGAAGAACCTGGTGACAATGCACTGGCACAGTGGCCCAGAGAGGTTGTGGAGTCTCCCTCAATATCCCAGAATTGTCTAGACCCAATCCTGTGCAATGTGCTCTGAGATGACATTGCTTGTGCAGGGAAGTTAAGCCAACAACTCACAGTGGTCCTTTCTGACCTGACCCAATCTGTGATTCTGTGATTTTGTAATGACAGGTGACAACTTCCCCTAGCTATTCAAACTGTAAACCTTTCCTGAATCTGGACTTGATGGAGCACAGCTGCTTTCCAATACTTCAGATTTACCCCAGGAACTAAACTGCTTGAAGATAAATTTGAAGATCAAGGCAAACCCTAAGTAGCCACCTTGATTGGTTGAAAGGAAAATCCTGTGGTGCTTCTTCCAAATCTGGGTACTTTGCATTGATGGCAGCATCATCCGTGGGCTTCTAGCATCTGACTCAACTGACAGTACCTTTAAATTTTTATATTATATAATAATATAAAATAATCCACCTTGGGAAGGAAAACACAGGTTTTATTTTTAGTGAGTATTCCAGCTCACTGGTAATGAAGCATCGATAGTGATATCAGAGGCTGCATGATGACCAGGGGAAGTGGACCTTTTGCTTTCAGCCTATGGTGAGTTATTGTGCAGCTGAAGGAAGATTTTTACACTTTTTTGGTGTAACACTTGTTATACCATCTGCCCTCGAGAAATATAGTACTTAAGCAGGTACCAACTTCATGCACCTAATAAAGGAAAGATTATCTATCAGTGTCATGTCTTTGTTTTATGAAATTGAAAATATATAATATAATAGTGTTATATATTGGACATAGTAAGAAATTCTACTTCCCTGTGATAACAGTAGAGGTAATAATTCAGTAGTCAAAATCACTAATGTAGCCTCATCCTTCTATATTTACAAGTAATCAATGAGAAGTAGAGTAACATCCAGAAGTTAAGGTTAATGAAATCAAACGAAGAATTTTGAAAAGTCAGATGTGTTATTGATATGCCTAAATATTGACTTTAGCCCCTATGATTAGATCAATAGGGTTTAATGTCAGAATGGACACATCATAACAAAAGACAACAGACCTCCCTTAGGAAATGCCAGGTTCTGCACGATGTGTGCTCTTGAACCAAAGCAGACTTCTAGAAAAGAAAAAGGAAAAAAAAAAACCTTGACCAAAATAATATTCCCCTAATATCAATCATGACCTATGTTGTTTCAGTGGCTATTACTTTGAAGAAATTTCCTCATTTTAGCCAGAATTTGTCTATTTCCCATTTCTTAGTCTTGTTAGGACTTTGGTGGATAGAGAAAATGGTCCCGCAGGTCACTCTACACTGCAGATCACATTCGGGTTGCAGCATGCCCTGGGGCCTCTCCTGGAACTCTCTCCATATCACAGCTCCTCCCTGAACCACAGAACCAGCGGTGGGCAATATTCCAGTTGGCTCAGTGCCAGCCTTACAGGCGTTGGACACAGTTAAACACTCTTTGTTCATGAGGACTACAAGCCACCCTGGTTTTCTTTCCATTAGAGTGACCCTTAATTATAAGATTACCTTTAATGAAAGAGCCCTGGAGATGCCTATCACTTTTTTGGATCCTAGCTATACTAAATAACCCATATTGCTATTTGTTTACAGCCTACCCCCGTTCTTGTGGAATGAACAGAGATTTATCAGTTATGATCATTACCATGGGAAATGTTAAGCTGAACTAGGCTGGGTCAAACATCTGTGGCCAGAGAAATGGAGCTGTTCTTAACAATGTTATTGAGACTTGTCCCTTGTCCACTGTCAATTTGAGTGTAACAATGGTGTGGTGCCATTCTGGGCCTTAAAATAAATGGCATGTTAATACAAATTAAAATGAATCAGAAATGTCTTAGTTTATTGGATTAAAAAGCTGTTTTCATCAAACAGTATTTTAAAATGTCTGAAACACACCAGTTACTTTCTTAGAACCTTTCTCTTAACCTGTGCTGATTGCTAACAGATTTATCATACTTTCATTTAAGACCTAAGCTTATATTCTATTATTTTATGTGGTACAAATGTCAAAAACAGCAGGCTGAATATCCCTTTTTGCTCTTGCCCAGTACTTAATTTTAGTCTCTTGGAATGGTTATGAGATATGGTAGAGAAAAAAGTCAGTGCTAGTGCCTCAGAGGAGTTTTAAGCCATTTTGTTCAATAGGTGATTAAACTGATTTTCAAAGCTCTGATTGTTCAGTGTTCTGTAGCATCTTTCATTTTCACTGGAACTGAGAAGTGTTTAGCAGTACATGACAGAATGAGGGGCTTTTATTAAGTCTGTAACAGGTATTTATGGAATTGTCATGTTTTCTGCACTTTAAATAGTAACTGGACCAACTAGAAATGGATTATTGCAGACTAATTTTGTTTGTCAGGTTTTTCCATGGATACCTCTGCAAACTTTTGTTTCCCTCATCAAAACCATGTTTTTGGTTTTCCCACCTTTTAATTCACAGTCATGAGTGCTATTTTCTTTTTCTCTAATCATTTTTATATCTTAAGAGAAAAAAATCAACTCTATGCCTCATATTTAAGAAACAAGAACAATAATAATAATACTTTCAGATTCCTCGATCATTAGGGGTGACATGTGTCACCTGTTAGGTGGTAAGGCAGTGGGATTGTAGCTGCAAAATATTAAATAAATAGCTTTAAAAAGGAAGGAAAACTAACAAAACAAAAGAAGTAAGACACTATCTAAACTTCCCTAAGCAATGTTTTTCTGCAGGACAATTCAGTCTGAAACATTCTTGAAAGTTTTACCTCACAGCATGTTCATCTGACCAAATTTGTTCATCTGTTCTAGGATGCAAATACATTTAACACTCTTCAGGCACTCATAAAACAATCAAAAATATTCCAAGCTTGTACGTGCAAGGCTCTTTGAAAAGAGCTCCTTGAAAACATAGTTGTCGAAGTCATGGAGTCGTATAATTGTAGGAAAGCTATGTACGATTTCTTTTCCTTTTTTACTTTTTTTCCTAAGGAAATGAGGAAAAAATGGAAAACCAAGATACAGGGAAGTTAAATTATTTTATCACCTTGTAAAATTATCAATACACCAGGACTGATTCCTTGAGAGCTGAATAGCAAGTCTGGATTGCAACTGACACAGCAGATATAATACTGCAGGTGTGTCTCAGGTTGCAATTCAAGATGAGACCAAAAGTATGTATTCTATTACTATCTGTTGAAACCAGGTGGGGCAGTTTTATTTACCTCTTCCATGACCCATCCTTCATTACTGGGGGATACCTTCTGTTAATGGGCTATGGAGTCTCACTGCATGACTGATGAAATTACATCATCCCGCTGTGAGATGCTCCACCCATGGAGAGGAGCCAAGCATTCAAAACTGGATGGTTTTGGGGATTCAGAACACACAAGCAGACTTTCTCTGCTGGATTCTTACAAGAGAGACTGGACCCATCTACACCACTGGACCTTCAGAGGAAAACTACACCCTTTTACAGGATCGCTGCTTCTGTCACTCCAGGAGGACTGCTGCCACCATTTAATCAGACTGCTAGCAACATCCTGACCAACAGGGTGTCAGGTTGTATTCTGACTCTGTCAGTGGTCTTTTGTTGTTGTTTTATTTTGTTCTACTGCTTTTTTATTTTAATTTTCCCAGTAAAGAACTGCTATTCCTATTCCCATATCTTTACCTGAGAGCCCCTTGATTTCAAGATTATAATAATTCAGAGGTGGGGGCAGGGCGTGGTTTACATTCTTCCATTTCAAGGGAGGTTTCTGCATTCCTCAGCAGACACTTGTCTTTCCAAACCAAGACAAAGTGTGACCCTTCAGTCCAGATTTATGTGCCATATAAAACCAAAAAACAATTTTCAAGTCAAAGAAGTGTCAGCTAGTTTAACATTATTTAGCAGCTTGTTAGCAAGGTTCTTCATTTGTAGCATATTTGGTGCCTATCATAGACAGAATAAATAGACACCCTATCACTTGTAACAAATCCACACCTGTGAGTGATCTCAGTGGTCTGGAATTCTCCAGAGCTTGATGGCAATACAGCTGAATGCATGGCTTTGCAGAAGCGAGAAGCTTAATTTGTACAAAACCTTTTCAAGGAATTCAGCCCATCACAATAAGAATTACAATGCACTGAGGTCTTCCAAATACCTGAACTCAGCAATCATGCTTCTATCCACTGATGTGCTGTCAATGGTGAACTGACAGATGCAAGATTTCAGGCAGCAATGCCATACCCATACAAACTGGAAAGTGATGTCCTGCTCCATGAAAATGATTGCATTAACTTACAGGTAAGCAAGGTCACCGTTTTGTTGAAACTTCTTTGAAGTAATCCACTTCTTTTGTGTTTCACAAGTGGAAATGACAAAGGCAAAGCTTCATTAGTGACCTAGTAGTCCCAGACAGACAAATCGAGGTCCAAGGGAGATGAAATTCCTCCTGCGCACATTGCAGGTAATCAATCATCAGAGGTACACTAGCATTAGGACGGGCCTGCACTCACCAGATGCTGTGATGCACCTCGTTTCTTCTGCCACAAAAAACAGCTGTCATCACTGTGAGACATCTCTGGTGTGCTAGCATCATTGCCAAGCTGGGTTTCCGGCTAGTTTCCCTCCCAGAGTGATTTTTCGGTTTAGCACCAGGCATCCTGTACCCATAGGTGTTGACAAGCGAGCACATGTGGCTCACATAATGAAGGCATGACCCTAGGAGTGAGTTTGGGAAGATCACAGGTTACCTTGCCAGTGGCATCACTGAGTCAGTGCTCAACACAGAGCACTGCAGGAAACTGTGGAGTCAGGAGGCTGCAGGGGCCAGTGAAGATACCAGATATCAATAACTTCAGAACCACTGTGGTAATGCCTCCACCATCAGGCATGTGCTTACAGCTGCTGAGCTTGCTTAAAGATTCAATTTTTTTTCTAAGATCCTCATAAACTTTTTCATTTTAAATCAAGGGAGACATTTCTCTGAGGTTCCCATCTTAGCTGTTCAGTATATTGAAATATATAGTATACTGGCTCAGTACGGGGGCCAGTACTGTTTAATATTTTTATTGATGATTTGGACAAGGGGATCAAGTGCCTCCTCAGTCTGCTGGCAGATAACATGAAGTTGGGTGGGAGTGTTGATCTGCTGGAGGGTCAGAAGGCTCTGCAGAGGGATCTGGACAGGCTGCATTGATGGGCTGAGGCCAGTGGTGTGAGGTTCAATAAGGCCAAGTACCAGGTCCATCACTACGGTTACAACAACCCCAGGTGGTGCCATGGGCTGGGGCAGAGTGGCTGGAAAACTGTCTGACAGAAAAGGACTTGGAGGTGCTGGTTAGCAGTGTCCAGTTTGTGCTCAGGTGCTCAAGAAGACCAATGGCATCCTGGCTTTTATCAGCAATAGTGTGGCCAGTGGGCCAGGTCATGAACCATCCCCCTGTACCCTGTTGCTAGTGGACACAAAATAGAAGAGTGGATTCAAATCCCAACAGTAAGGTTTGATCCCAGTGAGGCGGAGCCCTTTATTGGGGGTTTGCAACCCTTTTTATAAGGTGTTCTGATACAGGTCAACATGATTGGCCAAAGGAACAACTTCTCTGGTCCCACTGGTGGAACAAGAGAAAAACACATTCAGAACCTCTGTGTGACATTGTTTTGAGAACGAAAACCTATTTACAAAAAACAGTCCTTGAAAGACAATGTTCCTGAAATACTTTCCCTTGGGAGCAGATCAGCCACTAACAGGCTGAAAAACTCTCAGGTTCAGAAAACCATGCCCACAGTACCCAGTACTGATAATGCTGCATCACAAATCATGTGCACAGTTTTGGGCCTCTGATGACAAGAGGTACCACAGAGGTACTTTTATGCTATAAAGTATAAAATTAAAGCTATTCTGTGACTGTACAGAGATAAACATAAGTAAAACAAATTAATCACCTGATCATCAGAAGAATTGTTACAGCTCAATTAACTAAACCAAAGCTCTCCAAAAAGACCCCCCACAAAGCCTGGCAAGCTTGCCTCAGTCCTGAGACCTCGGAAAGTTACTGCAAAGTCCAAGGCTTTACTGAGCTATACATAACCACTGAGAGCTTCTTGTCAAGAAAGGAAAAAAAAATAACCCCAGAGGAAGAGGCATAATTCCAACAAAATGTTCCATGTCACTGTAAAGGGAAAAGTAAACACATAAGTGTAGTATTAGGAAAATAGAAGCTGAACTGACACTGACCTGGTTGGTTGCCGCTCATGCTCATGCAAGCTTATTTGCAACAGACAATCCCCTCCTTCCACCCCAAGACACTATCCACACCCAACACTTCAGATTTTACTGCTGTATTTCTGATGGTGTGTTAATGAACAAAAGCAGAACTGCAGAATATTTCTGAAACAGTGTTTATAGTGCAAGGGCATTCAGTTCCTCTGCTACTAACATGTTGTGAAACAGATACTTCTGAATGTGCTGTATATCAGCCTGAAAATGATGAAAATACCTAACAGCTTCACATAAGCCTTTTTTTGCTTAGAGGAATGTACAGTAGCCCTTGTTATCCCCAAAACATTATTTTGTTCTGCTCCATGCTTTGTAATGACACTTGTCTTCTTTAGGCTTGAATATCTATAAGCATATACATTTCTTTCCATTCTTCAGAAAATTCCATATAAAATTCTGTACAATGGGGAGAGCACTGACATTACATGAATAAGAACACATATCTTAGATAGAGATCTTTGAAAAGCTGATTTTAACTCAAAATAATTTTTTTTAAATCAGGGTTAAAAGCCTCCAAAACTGTAGATTACAATGTAAATAATGCAACTTCTCATCTAATAGCAGCTCTGCAAGAGTTCATTTGTAGAGCAGGAACGTTTAGAGAGCAAAGCTACAATGTTACATTCCACAACAGTCATTTGTAGTTTTTATACCATATTTGCAGTGAAAAAGGGAAACAGTAAACAGCAGAACAAAATGACTCGTGTAAAACCAATAGCATAAATCTTGCTCTTAGCACCGTAGCATATTAATTAATCAGGCCTGCCATCCTCATTTGCCCTTGACTAGGTTTCACTGATGATTACCCAGTGGAAAATTCAACCCCTTAATGCAAACAATATCCTTTTTAACACTTTCTTTCCAGCGGCTGACTTTTGGGGGTGGCAGAGGCATTTTCAGAGAAGGAGGCTGTAACACCATTCTTGGCTCCAGACACCCTTCTACAGTTTAATGTTTCATACAGATTAAAAACCAGCTTGGAAGGAATTGCTCTGCTCAAACAGAACAGCTTTTCCTTCAAGACCTTTTTCTTTTCCTCTCAACTTTAGTCACAGGATTACTGCCAAATATTTATGCATCCTTTGAATGTGAGGCAAGAGATGTATTAAGTGTTAAGTTATTCTAATTTATTCAGCTAAAGGAACCATGTGAGCTAGCACAAAGCCTTCCCTAATTTTGCATTTTAGGCCAGTCAGAAGTTTTACTTGTAAAGGACATCAGAATTACATTTTCTTGTTGGTAGTGCTAACCAGGAACGAAAGAGAAAATTCGTCTAAGAAACTAAACCCTTGTAAATAAAATATAATTCACAGAAGACACAGAATTTTCCTCTGGGTCATTATTAGTGAAAGCCAGTGAGGGGATAATAAGGACATGAGACCTGATTAATTAAACATTTGCACTATTGTGCGTAATTACATATTTGTGAGTCATCCCATGGACATCTGTTTACACAGGACCACGAGACTCCGCACCACGCTTCAGCGGGACCCCAGGCAGAGCCCAGCATGGGATGCCCAGCCGCCGGGGCCCCAGCTCCTTCCCCACACCAAACCACCCTTCTGCCAGCCTGGGCAGCACAGGCTGCCAATCTGGCAGTGTGCTCGCTGCAGCTTCTTCCCAGAGGAAGTCTGCAAACTGGCCTGGTTTGGTGCTCTGAGCCGATTCTCTTGCACACACCAGCGTGTGAATTTGCAGTCACAACTGTATGCTTTCGCACTAGGTTATCAGAGTGCACCGTGGCATGCTCCTGGAATGTGGGATCTATTCCCACTTACACTTCAGTCTATGTTCCAAGTCATATGCAGCTCACAGGAATTAATGTCTGTGCTTTTATTTGAAACATTTCTTTAAAGATCTGTGCCACGACATATTTGCAGTTTAAAGCATTTTTTCAGCTCTTAGTTACTAATTAACTCATCTGTGGGTTTTCAACATTCTGACAAAAAGCTCTGAGCTCCTGAAGCATAGTGAAAACCTTGGCACCAGCATTATCAGCTAGATTCTGCAGCGTTACTAATAGAGACAGCTTCGGCCTGTTTGAAATTTAACATAGTAGAAACACTGAATTGCCACCACACGTACTTCCACAATAACTCTAAGCTGCAGCTCCAAACCATGATTGAACATACAGCATTTGGGGAATCTGCTTCTCTGAACTGGCGGGGATTGACAGTTCTCCAAGCAACCATGTCCTGACAAAATGACCCCCTTTTCTGGGAAGACTGGGAACAGCTCTGCTGCCTCTTGGACACACTACATCCCACTTCCCTGAGGAAAGTTAAATATTTTGGTTAATTCTTTGGCTTCCTCCTCCTGGCGTAATTTGGGGCATCTGAAAATATTCTATTTTTCAAGAAGTGTGACTCTGCAAGAAAGCACCGCTAAGGGAAAAGAAGTAACATGTAGAAAGACAACATAGTTTTGTATATTTATACCTTTTTTTATTCAGATCATCAACTTTCCAATCCCTACCTCCTCTTTCAGCTGATAATTGCATCTGAGTGACTCACAGCACTAAAGGTTCTCCTTCCCCTGTCCATGTAAGAACAGCTATTAAATCAGAATATTTCTGAAAAAATGCAGACAAAGAAACACACAGGGATAGCCCAGCTAAATAGGTTATTTCTTACATGATAATTGAAAGGCACAAGAGGCTTTACAGCAACCTAGATGTACATGATCAGAAAGAATAAAAGAGAAAAAAAGTTGTGCAGTTGAAAACTTCTGCGTTGTTTTCTGCTGTAAGAGGAATAGGTGTAAAAAATCCTTTTAGCATAATCCTGCCAGGCACTGTGGGTGTCAACACCTTGTGTAAGCAAACAGATAGTTGGGCTGTGTTCTAGTGCTACAGAAATCAAATTGTCAAGGGTCAAAGAGACATGCTGAGTTGGCTCAACACAGTTTTAGAAACTTATTGCTAGTACTTTTCCCTTGGAGTAAAACACTGTCCTCCACAGTACCACTTCTTTCTTGCATTAAATGAAAACATTTGTGTCTCATTAGTGCCTGGTTTCCCTTCAGTATGTCTTCAGCCTGCACTACACATGCCCTGCCAGTCCTGGCATTCTGCTGCAAAAAATAGCAAACTTTGAATGCCCTCCAGGTCTGACCACTAGTAGGACTGGTTCTTGTACAGGCTTAACAGGTAGGAAAAAGCACCTCCCAAACCTCAGAAAATGGGTACAGGCTGGACTGAGAGCCTAGTACTGAAAGTTGAAAATACACCTGTATTCTTTAGTCACATGTTCCGATAGACAATCGTGGGATATACGGCATCTTTTCAAGGAAAGAGAATGCCATGAGCTTCTTCTACATGTCTTCTCTATTTTTTCTCTACTTGGCATTATGACAATATTATTTCACAGAATCATAAAATATCCTCAGTTGGAAGGGACCCACAAGGTTCATCATGGCAAGCTCCTCGCTTTGCACAGGACATCCAAAATATCACATGCTCTGCCTGGGAAAGTAGTTGTCCAAGCACTTCCTGAACTCTGTCAGGCTGGTGCAATAGCCACTTCCCTGGGGAGCCTGTTCCAGGGTTCAATCACCCTCAGGGTGAAAACACTTCCACATACCCAGCCTAAACCTCCCCTCACAAAGCTTCAGGACATTCTCTCGGGTCCTGTCCCTGATCAGCAAAGGGAAGAAATCAGTGCCTGCCCCTCCTCTGCCGCTCAGGCGGAAACTGTAGACTGCAAAGACATTTCCCATGTGTTCCTCTTCTCCAGTCTGAACAGACCAAGTGACCCCAGCTGTTCCTCATATGACTTCCTCTCAAGGCCCTTCACCATCTTTATTACCCTTCTTTGGACTCATGTCTTTCTCATAATGAGGTGACCAGACCTGCCCCCAGCACTGGAGCTGAG
>VWYI01032653.1:18020-38907 GCA_013399455.1 Anthoscopus minutus | reverse complement strand
TTCCTACTGAAGTCACTGAGGAATTTTGATATGACTATGCTGATGACAATAAACAAAAGGCAACTATTCATTAGATGCATGGGTAAAGGAAAAACACTCAGCAAATGGAGCAGAGGAACACAGGGAATAGAGTTCTTTACATAATTCAGAGCATTTTGGGTTTTCATTATGTTCATAAGGTAATAAAACAGTTGACTGTGTCCCTATAAAGAAGCACAGTGATTTGTTTTTTCACAGGGGGGAGAATCTTTTTAATTCCACACATTCAGAGTTTTTTTGTAGATCTTGTGAACTGATGATGGAATTTGGTTTAAAGGGACACTGTCAACTTCATTAGGCTTCAAATTTTACCTTTTTCCATAAACAGGTAAATGCCACTTGGTTTTCTTGTTTGAGGCTTGCTTCCAGCATGGCTTTTAGATGTTTGACAAGAAAGTTGGGATAGAAGCTTGAAGAAAGGGAGGGAGGGTATTGCAGCAACTTAAACTTTGTGCTGGTTTTTGTTAATACTGAGGTTTTTCAAAAAACATTCAAAGGCTTGTTTCTTCCTTGCAGTCTTCTGGGTAGGCCTGCCTAAATCATCACATAGCCCCAAACTACTGTTGAGTCCACTACTTTAAATTGTAAGGGAGTGGAAAGAAACCACATATTACTCTCATTTGTGTCTCAGGTAACAAGGCTTTCAGCAATTAGGAAAAAAGTTCATCCCTGACGAAGATTCAAAGGAGGCAAGAAGAGGAGGGTTTTGTTTGCTTTTAGGGAATTCTGTGCTGATCTTGTCTATAGAGTCAGCATTTCAACTTTCTTTTGCATGAATGCCTAAAAGCAAGCAAACCAGGTTGCATGTTATTAACACTTTCTTTTTTGTTGTGCACACACAGTCGTTAACAAACCATGCGGTGCAACTTTGGCACCATCTAAGACCCTGTCTTGTCTTTAATCTCAGAGCTGTCTGGAGTTCAGCCTAAGGATTCAGGAGTTCATTGAACTCATTCGACAGAACAAGAGACTGGACGCTGTGAGGTATGAAATTAGGATGCTTTCCAAACAATCTTCTTAAAAAGATGTATTATGCTTCATTAGAAACATGTGACTGACTGTTTGTTGCAACACCCAGAAGCCCTGTAAAGCCTTGAAGGGTCTCTTGCCTGGTATTGTCATCAGTCTTTGGATTTAAGCTAGGCTTGAATTTTTTTTGAAGATAAAATGTCATTCCACAGATGCACCTTCTTAAAGTATTGATGTTGTCCCTGAAACTCTGTGTCTTCTTATTCTTCAAAATAAAGGTTTAGAAAACTAACCTGTTTTAAAAATTAAATGGATTTTCTGGTGGAATACAGCGTACTATATAATTATATATATTCATCCTTAACTAATCTTCAAGAGGGATGCAGCCAGCTTCTCAAGGCAATTCATAACAATTTTAATTACCAGAAATACTAAAAGGTTAATGAAACCTTTATCTAAAGCTTTAACATTTCAATTTTGTCTGAATTCTCTTCTGCTTTTCAACCTTCATTAAAATTTTTCTTCTTCAAGTTTGTTCTGTATTGATGCCTAATTTAGAGTTCTGTATGGTTGGGGTGGGAGAGGGATGAGCTGTGTTAGGTTTTCCTCACTCTGTTCTTCTTGCTCTAAATGAAGAATCCAACTCAGTATCCATTTTTACCTGTTCTGAAGTAGTTCAGTGGGCACTACAGAGGGAAAGTAACAATTCCCAGTGAGGTTGTGAATCAGTAACAGAAGTGCAGTCACACCTCAGCACTGCCTGACTTCAGCCACAAGAGCTTTTCTGACAATACTTCTCATACCAGCACATGAAGCAATGTATACATCTGAGTTAATGGTCCTGATTTAAGGTGGAATAATGTTCCAGGATAACACAGGAAACTAGTCCTGCTGAAATAAATAGAATTTTGATACTGGGACAAAGAAATGCATTGATAATTTGATAGGCAGTGACCTTGCCAGCACCAAAGCACGGTGCAGGTGGCAGAGTTACTGGAGCTTACATGTGCACAAGGGAGGGAGAACTCTCAGCAGGTTCTGTTTTGTGAGAATATTTAAACCTAAGAGTTGAGAAGTTCATGATCCAACCTGAAGTTTTGCTGATACATCCTGTTAAGAACACTGTTGCCACATAATATTTCTATGTTAAGGAAGTTGCAAGTTCTGCTGCCTTTAAACCCAAACTAGGTACTTCAGGAACTGAAACTTGTATTTGTGGCAGAGCTGATTTTTTTGGTCAGAGCAGCACAGACGTACAGAAAACTTATCATAATGTATGCATAGATGCAAACATTCTAGCATGTTCTAGCAAATTTAGATGGAGAAGCTCTCCTGCAGGGCAAAGTTTTAGGGCTATTTTCAGGTTTTATTTCTAATTTCATTCAGATGCATGGCTTGCTTTGAGCTAATATCATTCCTACTTTGCCCTACTTGCACTTAAATCATCTTTGCTCTGGTTCCAGCCAATGCAAATGTGCAATCTGATAAACTCCAGCTAATTTTAATGTTAATAATTAAAACCAAACATAATTAAAAACAAAACCTACAAACTAGCATTTAGATATGTGCACTTACCCTTTGATAGAATTATCAAATCCTAAGGAATTGTCAAGTACTTAAGAAAAGGATGAAAGAAACTCAACTCCATTATTTTATCTTCTGAAGCCCATGGTGCTTTTTATACCAAATGAATACTGTGCCTTTAGCTTTATTCTCAGTTTGTTTCTTTGCCAAGTGTGCAGTCATGCATCTTAACAATGAGTAGTCCATGCTCTAAAAACTATTTTCTTTGAGCTACAGCTTCCTTATGTAGCTTGGAAACCAGAGGGCAGGCACAGAGCTGGAATAAGGAAATAGGCTGAGAACTGGGACAAAGCAGATATGATCCTTCTGTATTTTATTGTTACTGGATATTTGTTTCCCTTTCATCCCTTTTCCACATCAGAAATGGTAAAATTTGCAAGCTGTCAGCCCTCAAGAGGACACAGCATGCTTTGTGTGGAATAACCTATCTGAGTTGAGGTTACAACTTAGAGCTCCTGTCTATATGGCAGACAAGGCATCCATGCTGAGTGTTGTTGGGGTGAAGTGTGTATATTCCATGTACCTGCTGAAATTCAGGGTTGACATACATTTTATACTTGGCAATTATAAGTTGCCAGTCATGGCAGGGTTGCTTTAACTTCATAACCAATTCTAAAAGGAAAAGGAGCAAGTGAAGTTTTTCTATATCTTTATTGACTCCTTTTTTAGCAGAATGAGTATTGATTATTTTGTACATTCAGACTTTAACATCTCAATGCTTCCTTTCAATCATGTGGCTTAAAAACTAAGTTTTTACCATTGCACCCTACTTTGTTTCAAAGTAAGTAGTGAATAAGAGGGGAATACATTTGGGGAGGTGTGGCATAAATCTCATTGCTTCTAGCAAACCCTTGCAACTTGTGGTTTTATTAGCTTGCTTCTGTTAAGTGCCTGCAGCAGGATTCTTTCAGTATTGTGTCTGTGCTGTAATAAATAGGTCAGGCATCCATTAGAAAGCAGAAAAAGAGGCTGTTTACCAAGGAGCTTCCTGTATGAGTGGAACTGGGGGAACTGACATTTTGTTGAAACGCAGCTGGTGTTTAAATAAGTTTGAAAGCTTTTGCTGGCTGCTGAGAACCTCTGAAGTGACATTGCTTTTACATTAAAATTGATGTGAACTTTAAAATTAACCATCCTATTTAATAAGTGTTTGAATTTGTGTAGCTTTTTAGAATGAGTACAAGCAGACTTTCCTCTAAGATACCTTATCAGAGTAGCCTTGAAAGTTTCAAGAATGTAAAAAACTGTTCTTGAATACAAAGAGTAAATCTCTTAACCTTAAATATAACACAGAGTCTTTTGCCAGTATCATTATCCTTTAACGCAGTCTCTTGGGGTTTTTTTGTCAAATTTGTACCTACTACAGTAACAATGAATGATTGATGACACCAATTTCACACTTTAGGAGCTCTCACTAATTTCATTCTGGGAAATCTGACAGCATTTTGATATTTTACTCTTATGCAATGCCAGAGATACACAAAGTTCTCAGCTAAAAGCTTAACAAAGCATCAAGTGCACTCCTTGTTCTGGGGATACAAAGGACAAAAAGAAGTAAATAATAGCTGATGGTGGGCAAAGTTGGGAGAAAATGGCTACAGTTATCATTTTAGTCAACTTGCCTTCTACAAGGATGAAGGAATTTTTTTGGTGGAGTTGAACAGGGGTATAAAAACAATAAAACCTTTGAGCACTTTGAGTATAAATTTTGCTGGTTGCCATGAGGGTCTGAGATAAAAGCATTCAGGCACTGGCTGAAAAACTGAGTAGAAACAAGTCCTTTCTTGATAACTTTCTTATATTTGTGTTCAGTTATTGCCACTGCCCAATAAGTATGTTTATTTTTCTATTCAGACATAGGTAGATATATAAGCTGCACATTGCAAATGTGGATCCTTTTGTAACAAATTTAATGCACCCTTAGTGAACTGAAGATCTTCAAGTCTTTGTAAATATTTGTCAAGTACAGGGCATCAGCTCATATGTGTGGGCTGGAGTGGGACACAAAAGATGATGGACTTTGTCCTCGCAGAGTTTACAGAATCATTCTGGGATTCAAAACCCAAAATTTTCTACCTATTACTTAGATCTGTCACAGGATTTGAGTGGCTTCAGGGATGGTCTATTGGCAGGATTTAAAAAATACTTTCTAGAAAAATTTAGCCCCTTGCCTTAGCTACAGAGACTCGTATGTGCTAGTGGTGGTAAGAACATTGCAATTAAGCGTTGTAATGTTTACAGAGACCTTCAGGAGCATAAAAACACTTGCACAGAGGTGGAAATAACCTGAATGACAAAGAAATGGGTGAATAGTGGTATAAGGGCAAATAAAGTGTTATTTCACTTGTATTCCCAAGTAACTTACAGCAATGTGTATGCTTCCCAATCTAAAAAACACTTGAGTGCTATGAATTAATGAACTTACTTCACCCTTGAAAGATATCTTGCTCCATTTTAATTTCTCAATGGATGAAGTTTAGCCAGTGCATGCAGACCTTGTGGGAAACCATCCTTGTTTGTTTTTTATTTAAAGAACACAGGAGAGAGGAAAAGTCAGGAGATAAAGACTAACTAACACAAGATCACTTTGGAAAAACTAATTCGTTCTGGCTGAACCCAAACCAGCCACCACATCCTAGTGTGCTCAGTACTTTGCAAGTGATGGAAGGCTGATGGCCTGGCAGGGAGGAGAACCTCAAGACTTACCATCACAGAACACAACTGCACTCTAATAATTTCTTTTGAGAAGTAATTTTTCCCCTCTTTTCTCTCATGCATGCACAGATGGTAATTTATCTCAGCTGGTAGAGCTGAATTTTTTTTTTTGCCTAATCTCTGTTTTCAAAAGCTCTTCATTTCATCTGCAGCTCTCCACCCTTAATGTAGCTTTCTTACAGTGTTTCCAGGCTGTCTCTTCTCTCAGGCCCCGGGGGTTTGTACTTCTGCCCTCTTAACAGTAATCACCTGGGGAACAATGTTTACATTCCTGAATTGCTCACTCAGCATAGGAAATTGGGTGGAAACATTCTGTCCTACATAACTTCCATTGCTTCCTGGCTTGGGTGGGAGAGGAAGTGGGAGTACTGAAACACTGCTAAAGAGACTGTTCTCATGGTATTGATGACCTCAGGGTAGTAGTCAAATTCAGAATTGGGGAAAAAAAAACCCCAAAAAAACCCAACTTGCCTTAGTTTTCTTATTCAAGCCATGAAATGGGCAATTTGAAAATACTGTCTATTCCTAAAAGTAATTTAGGAATTATTAAAAG
This sequence comes from Anthoscopus minutus, assembly GCA_013399455.1. Taxonomy (NCBI): domain Eukaryota; kingdom Metazoa; phylum Chordata; class Aves; order Passeriformes; family Paridae; genus Anthoscopus; species Anthoscopus minutus. The sequence goes on along the minus strand of VWYI01032653.1, from coordinate 33,047 downwards.
ACTCTTCAAAAGCTAAAAAAGAGAGAACTCTTAATAGAGGACTTGAGAGATGACTTTGTATCTTTCCCATAATACAAACTGTGCAGAAGTCACAGCATAGGGAAAATTTTCCTACACTTACACTATGCCAGGAATTCAGTATAATGCTGAATGCAACACAGCCTGCTGTGCTGCATCTGTGCATCACTGAAAATAGGAGTTTTTTTCAGAAATGCTGAACTAATCATGCAGTACTTACACTCTTGCATAAAGGATTTTTAAGTAGTTGAATATCCTCATAATCTGGTAATAATTTTATGGTTTCTTACTATTTCCTGAAAACTTTTAAAATTTGTATTTTTTTATTTAAATATGTTTCTGGTAATTCTGTCACTTCTTTCAGCTATCCAAGCTTTCAGCCATGTGTGTATCCCTTACAATCAGTGTATGTTAAAGTACAAAAATTTATAGTAAAGTTCTAATTAATTTTTTTATTTTTGTGGCTGGAAAAAAGTACTCATTTTCTATTGCATTGCCCTACATTTTCTCATAGTCTGCACAGAAAGTGAAACTGTCTTCTAGCCTATACCCCTGCATCCAAAAAACCATTTATTTGAAATAAACATTGCCTCAGCTGTCAGTATTTACAAGGCAGATATTTGAACACTCTTTATGTGTAATGGGTCTGGAACAGCTGATTTTCAGACTGCCTTTATCTCACTTGTGAATGAATGTCAGAGGAGTGTCATACATTGAGCTTTCATGAGCAGAGACATTTCTTCTAATAATTGGTTGGTTTAGTTCTAGGTGAGGCAAGACTTAATACAAAAGTAAAAAGATTCTGGTTTCTAAGAAATTACTGTGTAAAAATGCTAAGTCTTAGTCATTCTTGCATTCCCATTTGCAGGACATGTTTTTTCAAGTCCTTCAAAGCAGAGTACTCTTGGGGTTCATATACTGAGAGCAGAATCTAGAGGTTTTCTCAAATCTTCCATGATTAAGTAAATGTACTTGATTTGGAAACAAGGCTGTCTACTGAAGTGTCAATCCTCTATTTCAGACATGCAAGAAAGCACTTCAGTCAAGCTGAGGGAAGCCAGCTGGATGAGGTTCGACAGGTGATGGGAATGTTGGCCTTTCCTTCAGACACTCATATCTCTCCCTATAAGGTAACATAGAAATTCAGTGCTACAACACAATATTAAAACAGATGTTTCAGTTCTTTTTTCAGCACAGGAAAATGCATTGATAATATCAAAATAAATGGATTTTTTAAAATTATATTTCCGTAATTCCTCCTTTGTAAGAGTTCTTAATTTTAGTAACTAGTCCTTGTACATTCATCCAGAAAGTATTTGTATTGTTTCAGTAATAGTAACATGGATTCACACTGAGCTAGACTTACCATAAACCCAGCATTAGGGATCTGTGGGGCTGGAAGCACAATAATTAAATCTACAGCAACGGCAGAAGATGGGGAAGTACAAGGGAAAAAAGAAAAGAGAGTCTTGTTCAATATAATAAACTGTGGCTTCAATATAGCAGCAGCAGTTTTTAATTCAACTTCTCACATTACTGTTGTTGCAGTGATTGGGATGAAGAAAGGAAGGATGATTTGAATTATGTGAAAGCATAATATCAGTTTTCATTTATTTGAATTATGCAAATTGATGTAGATATTAGTGGTAATATCTACATCTAAGTTTAAATCAAGTAAGATTCATAGGTAGCTACTGTTTCTACATACTTGTGTTCTGTGGTCATGTGCTAATTCACTTTTCTCTAACTTGACTTTGGAGGCAGAAGGTGGAGAAGAGTTGAATTGTCAAACCAAGACAAGAATTCCATGAAATGCCAAGCCAATATGTGACAGTGCCAGTATAAATACGTTTTCTAAACATGATGATGAAATCGTGGTTTAACAAAACAAGCACACAAAAAAACCCTGAAATGAACAACCCATAGAATCAATATGATTGCTCATCTCAGCATCCTAGAAGGATCCTGGTGTTTTATATGCTAGATTTGATCTAAGTTATGAGTATAAATGATAGATGTGTTAGAAGACTGTGGGTGTAAGATAGAGCTTATCATTATTTTAGTAGTTAGAAAGAAATAGGCAGGAAATAAAAATCCTATGTTTTATTCTAAGGGCTGGTTTGGATGGAGTGTTTAAATGAGGGAGAGCAAGGAGAAGAAGCTAGGATTATTTCACATACAACCATACAGTGAGAACAAATACCCTGATTCTTATGAATATGACTTAAAACATTGTAGTTTATGGAAGTTTTGAATTCTCTAATTTACATAGTTCAACACAGTCACAGTGTGTGGTTGGTTTGAGTTAGCTTTAATATCTTGACTGTGAGTTCTATGCATAAATGGCTTCCTGAAATGCCTTTAAGTAAATTCTTTTTAAATCTTTGACAAAGTTTGTGAGGTCATATCTAAGACACTGACTTTTATTAATCCAAGGAAAGAAGCACCTTCTATAACCAATGAATAGAACTTTCTCTAGCTTTTCCTTTCAGGACTTAAAGGAAAATGTTTACTGTTGTGGCAAAAGAAACCATTTTCTTTTGATATCCCTTGAACAATCTTATGAACAGTCTTATGTCTTTGTGCCTTCCACTAGCCCAATATAACCTGGCCTTGAACAGTAGAATCATTGAATTGTTAAGGTTAGAAAAGGTCTCTCAGATCATCCAGTCCAATCATCAACTCAGAACCATCACTAAACCACGTCTTCATCTGCTCTAACAATGAATTTTGTTTCCTAAGTAGTCCAGCATGCTAGGAAACTAAATGGAACAAGTAGCCTCACCAGGATTTACATACCTTGATTAGAACATTTGGTAGATGATGGCGACTGAATATTGCTCCAACTATTTTAAATAATACTTGATTTAATAAAGTAGTGTTAAAAGGTTCTTTTTAAACACTGTGTTGGGATGTCCACTTCTGTTTTGTGATGGGTTTGCTCAGGTGAGTTTTGTACAAGTTGCCACTCCCAGGCTTTTGCCCCCTGGGACAATTAGATTGAAAGCAACTTAAAGTTGTGTTGTCTTTTAACAGGATCTCTTGGACCCTGCTCGATGGAGAATGCTGATCCAACAGTTTAGATATGATAACTACAGACTACATCAGCTGGGAAACAATTCTGTTTTTACTATAACACTCCAGGCAGGCCTTTCAGCTATAAAAACACCGTATCCTTTAATGCAGATATTACTGGGAGTGAAAAGAAGCCTTGTGGGGGTTTATTTTTTTGGCTTGTGGATGCTTTTCAGAGAGCTTAAATAAGAAATGTGACACTTCAATATTTTTGCTAATGAGTTGTTCAAATGAAGTATAAATTGGTCACTATTAAATTAAGGGGATATTATAATAAATAGCATTATAGTTTAAAAAAAAGGCACACCTAAACAAAAATTTTACAGTAAAATGTAACATTGGTTGGTTTGGCTGTTTGGTTTTCATGTCTGAAATTAGTGAATATGCCTGCAAGGGTTAGTGAGCTGGGTCACAGTTACTGGTTTTTAAGCACTTACACACAAATTTTCCTGCCAGGTTTTATGTGAATATTCAAAAATAGCTGCATCTTTTGAAACTTTGTTGGGTTTGCTGCACACTCTGTTGTGCTGGAGAGGGGCTGGTGCAGCAGGAGTGCTGCACCTCAGAAGCTTTACCTGTGCAGGCTGCCAGATGCACATTTTACTCACTCTTGCTCCTTGATACAGAGCAAACCCTTGATTCTTTTGTGTAGACATTAAACTTAAATTCAATGGTTCTGTGCATTCTGCCACCTGGGCTCTGTTGGCACAGCTGACGACCTTTTAATTTTAAGGTTTCCCATACAAAGGGAAACTAATTATGGTTTCATTGTGGTGATTGTTCCCTGACTTGCTGTTAACAGACAGTGTTATAAAGAGGATGGGAGCTCAAAAAACCCCGACTGCCCTGTGTGTAGCAAATCCCTGAACAAGCTGGCTCAGCCCCTGCCGATGGCACATTGTGCCAACTCCCGACTAGTCTGCAAGATTTCGGGGGATGTAATGAACGAAAATAATCCTCCTATGATGTTACCAAATGGATATGTCTATGGATACAATGTAAGTGTTGGACTGAATGACTTGCTGTAGGCTAAAATAGCAGTGGTTAGAATAACTTGCTAGATCAAAATAAGAGCTTATAAACTCAGTCAGAAGCTAGAAAAATACTTCTTGCAGTAATGTTTTTTTAAGGACTGTATATTTAGCTGCTTAAATTTGTCTTAATGAAGACATATTAGTGGTCACATGCTTAACTCTGTGAATTTATAACATGAGATCAAATGGCATTAGAAATCTTTCCCTCCAGAGAGCAATAATGTAGAATAAGTAACTTCTGGGGGCAAAGATGCTTTGACCTCGGACCACAACATTATTTTAAATTAAAAGTTCATTTCCTAAACAGTTCAATAATGCTTTGAATTACTGTTGTGAATATTATCTTTTGCTTTCACTCTTTTTCAGTCTCTGCTTTCTATTCGTCAAGATGACAAAGTAATTTGCCCAAGAACCAAAGAAGTCTTCAACTTCTCACAAGCTGAGAAAGTCTACATCATGTAGGTCTGTAAAACACAGGATGAAGTGCCACTGGAATTCTGACACCATGTATCTTGGCATGCCCTGTAAAGGGGGGGGCCTTAATGTGTGGCAAAGAAGCAAAATCTGCCACCCTGGGGAGCAGACCTGTCGGTGGCATTATTGTTTCTTGCGACCAAAGATCAATGAGCAACAATAAACACTCTTGAAAGGAAAAAGAAAAAAAAAAAAGGAAAAAAAAAAAGAAGAGAGGAATTATGACTTAAGTTTGTACTTGAATAAAAAGCGCAAAAGTAAATTTTGATTGTTAAGGTTTTGTAACATAAGGTCAAAAATTGGACTCTTCTCAAAGAAAAGTACTTTCATCTTCTAAAGGATAGCTTTCTTTGAAGATGGACACTTGCACTGGGGGAAAAGTTACAACAGATTTGAAATTAAATCCATTTTTCTTCCCTCTTTTTCACAATTGTCCAAGACCCTTTTGTTATCAAAGATCTCAGTACTACCAACATATTCTCCTTTAAGCTCCTCTTTGCCTTCTTTATGATCCTCTGGTGAAGTAATCCTGAATATGAATGATGTAACTTATTTCCATGGGAAGATATTTTTGATGTCTTTGACACAAGGTGGCTTCTCTGGAGGATCAGATAGGGGCTGGTTTGAAGGAGTATGAAGTCTTTATCCAAACCCAAATATTTTAAGGAGGTTGCATAAGTATCAAGAAGAACTGAGAACATTTCAGGCAAAATCCAGTGCTTGTTTAAATGTTCTTTTTCCAGTCTACCATAGTGTTAAAGTCCTTCTAAAGTTATTAGTTATGTGCATAGGGTTCAATATGAAATCATTAGTGCTACTGCCTTATTTCTTGCTTTGAGAATGTACTCACATGACAATGAGCTGGTATTCTTAAGTGTTGGGCGAAGTTTCTGAAGATGCCTTGCAGGATGATTACATAATTTTAGGGTCTAAATAGTATTCATTACTGAAACTAATAGTTCAATTTTAACAACTGCAGAACACATCCTTATGACTTTTCAAAAGAATTAAACCATTGTAGTTTAAACAAAACCATATTGTAGAGGTTTGTATTTAGCGCTTATTTTTGCATGTTGATGTTGATTAGCTAATAAAAGATTGTAAATGTAAGACATGTTAATAAAAATTGTTTTCCATTTCTTGATTATATAAAATTAGAAAGCTGTTTTGTGTTTAAATGTAAAAAGAATTAACTCTCAGTAGCCTCTCTTAAAAGGAGTATAACTTCCAAGAGCTGGTTTTCAGTGTTCTGCAAGATTAAAAAGAAAAAAACTAACAACACACACATACAAAAAACCAAATCAAAAATCTCAAAAAATCCACCAGCAAACCAAAACAATGCCACACAGAAACCATAATGTTGTTCTTCAGAGCATTTCAGTCAAATAAGTATTTCTGGTTTCAACTTTTTGTATATGAACAGAACAGAACAGGGTTTTTTGTGTCTCTTCCCAGAAGACTTTCTCATGTCCTAGAGCCTCCCTGTTAATAAAATGTTGTGGGCAATGTTAGGTGTGGGGTTTTTATGCTTTAAAGAATGCTAACAAAGCACAGACAAAGGACCACAACTTCTTTTCATGTTCAGCACTTAAGGGTCACAGATATTGCTAAACTGCTGGTACTAGCCACTGTGAAACTGCAGATACATGGGATTTCCAGAGAGATGTGTCTGAGAAGGTTCCATTTTCAGTAGGCATCAATTACTGATGCTTCAGAACAGGTGTGTCTGGACCACTGCAGTGCTGCCAGCTTGCCATGGGCCAGTGCTCCTGCACTCACAGCTGGAAGGGAAGGGTCTGTTCTCTGGGCATTTTCTGAAGTGCCAGATTTAATGATTCCTTAGAACAAATGTAATGTACCAAGAGTAGGTGGAGACAGATATTGAAATAATGTTAGGAACTGGAGTAATTTGCTATCAGTTATGCAGTAACTGCTCTCTTCCTTTCTCTTGGGGCAAGACTTGGAGCACCCTCAACTTAGAGGGGGAGGATGTCACCCTGAAGAGCAGTGTTACTCAAACCCACGTGGAACAGCACCTCTATTTCTCTGTTTCTTTGGGGCACTGTTTACAGCTTCGTTGCAGAAGGGCAAGCATTGAGCATGGCAACCTCACTTCTCCCTTCTTTACAGAAATTCATAAGCAGGAAAGAAGCAGTAGATTTCTGTTGGACCTGAGGGAACATAAGGTAAATGTATAACAATTGTAGGGCATGGAAATTGTTGGTTTTGCTTTTCTTAAATACCAGTTAGAGCTGTGGTTTCCTGAGACCAGGCTTTTTTGATTTCTATGGCCTGAGCAGAGTGGTGGAGAAACCCACACATTCCAAAAAAACCTAGTTTGGGATGGGAGAAGAGAACAGCTGTCCTACAAGGAGGGCCTCCATTTATGGGAGGTGTGATTCCAGAGGGCCAGGTGCCAACATGAGGAATCAGTCCCTGATGGTGTGTTCCAGAAGGAGCGTAGGGGAGCTTCAGCTGTTAGCTCTGATTGCTCACTTTGGAAACCTGCAGTCACACAACCCATGCAGCAAGGCCTGTGTGCCACAGGCAGCTGTAAGCTCCTGGCTGGCCCTTCTGAACTGCTGGGCTGCTCTCAGGCTTGCTCTGCCATGGCTTTGGAAGCCTCCAGCTGTATGAGGGTCAGATATGGTGGCAGGCACAGATGCTTTGGTGCAGCTTGGAGCTCTGGTTTGCATTCCCTGGCTGCTCGGTGCAGCCTTGAGCTCCCAATCCAGCAGAGGTGTTGGTTCACAGCTCATCTCATGGGTGGCCCCAGACATCAAACCAAGAGCAGCAGGTGACTCAAAGTATAAAGTTATTTGAAATGGTAGAAGCTCTCTAGTAAAGCAAAGACTTTCCTCTCAAGATCTGGCTGAGCTGGAAATGATCAATATCCTTCACTGTGATGTTTTTCCAGTCTTGCCAGGCAATTTAACAAGGCTCTGGATTTTTGTTTTGATGTTCCTCTTTGAAGGCAACAGTTTGTCTCAGTTCTGATCAGGACAGGTTCCTCTGATTTCCACAGTTACAAGGAAAAGAATCACCTAAACCTTTCCTTCTGTTTGTTGTGGTCCAAAGCCCTGCTATAAATGCTGAAGATTTTCCAGTATTGTGAAAAGAGAGATACCGGTAACTTCACATTGCCCTGGGGTTTTTTGCACCTGTTTCAGCTACCATTATCTTCCAGGCTAAGAAGAGTTCAGGATGCTGAGGTCACAACATTTTGTAGGTAGGAAACAGCAAAGCTGATACCAAACATAGGCAAAACATTTTCCTGCAAACTTTAGACTGATGAACTGTTAAGGGTTTGGGTTGTTTTGGTTTTTTTTTAATATAAGCATGACCTTTCCTACTCAGTAATAAAATGACTCCTTGGGGAAAAAAAAGAATATATTATTTGGGACAGTAAGAAAGAGAAAATTACAGCTGGAAATCTGCCAAAAAGAAGCCTTTGAACATGCATAATGGACCATATTCAGGGAACAAAAAAAAAGGAATACTCTGACTTGCTTTTTTTTCATTTTTTTCAGCCTCAGGTAGCCTGAGCTCCTGTTGGGAAACACTAAACACTTTTATTGAGGGTACTTTGAGACTCACACTGTGACAACGGGCACTGGGTGTCCTGTTGCACAATAGAGGTCACTTGATACAACAAAATGAGTATTTAAAACTTCTCCATCTCGCTTTTTCATGTTCCATAATGATGGCTTCTGAACTCATTATTCTGAACACCAGATAAAGCCCAGACCAGATCCACATGATAGTTGGTAGAGTCTGCTTGCTCTTCATCTCATCCTTAAACAGATAAACTAATTTCCAGTAGTTCCTCTAGTCACTGAATCTACTCCTTGCTTGATGATGAGGGGTGTCAGATACTCCCCAGGATCTCTCTGCCATTATGCTTTTCCAGAGGTTTGGTGTCTGGTTGGTTCTGCAACATGCATCAACCACACTAAAAGGCAGCATTTTTCTTAATTCAGTCATTTATTTTAAAGACTTGGCCCTGTTAGCTAAGCTCTGAGAAGTTTTAGCAGCTCAGCTTTCTTTTTGTTTTAGAAGGATGGGCAGAGCAGGATAGCAGAATTTCTTACCTCTTTTCTAACACATCCTCTTAGAGCCAGGTAGGTTCTGTATGTAGAAGTATCTCTGGCAGTCAGAGGAAAAAAATTTGCAGTCAAGGCCTGTGAGAGGTAGGAAGAAGTTACAGTTCAGTTAATGTTGGAGGTGAGGGCTAATGGTTTTGGCACAGCAGCTGTAGAGTCAACACAAAGTAGTTCTACCTTACAGGTGGCTTTTGTGAGAACAAGGCATTGGGAAAAAAATCCTAAGAGATGTAGTCCTGATCTCAATTTGAACTGAAGCTCCAAAACTACATGGGAGTTCTTAACATCAAAAATAAAATTAGCCCTCATTGCTAGCCGGCAACAAGTTGGTTTCACTAAGGAGCTCACAGTTTTGAATCAGGTATTTTCAACTACACCATAAAATCCTGCTATTTGATCATGTTAAAATTATCAGAGATCTGTATCCTAAGCAGGAGGAAATCAGCTGTAAGATAAGTAGCGCCACAAGAACAATAGGAAATAGCAGAACAAGAAACAGGACTGATGAACAAGAAAAGCTGTTTGGTTTTACTCATTAAAAATAAGGTCAAGCATCAGGGTAGAGCTAAGAAACATTATCAGACAATGACCTTTCAAAGAGATTAAAATAACTGAAGCTTTTAAAAGAGAAAGAAGAAAAAATTAACATGGAAGTACTGTGTGACAGAGATCCAACTTTGTTACAAAGCTGCGCCCAGTACCTTGCTGCTTGCTCCTAATAAAGATGGGAATGTGCAACATAAGTGGGTGGCGTGGAGAGGGAGATGCACTGAGGAAACAAGAAATAACTTAGCAACATGGAAGTGAAAAATACTGTGTCTGTTATAGAAATTAAGTGATCAGTCTCCTGGGATTGTTAATTGTTCAGCTCTGATAGAAAGAAGCTGCTCTAGTATCCAGTCTTGGAATCGTATCATGTAGAATCAGAATGGTTTGGGTTGGAAGCGACCTTACAGATCATCTCATTCCAACCCCCTGCCATGGGCAGGGACACCTTCCACTATCCCAGGTTGCTCCAAGCTCTGTCCAACCTGTTCTTGNGGTTGCTCCAAGCTCTGTCCAACCTGTTCTTGGATGCTGCCAGGGATCCAGGGGCAGACACACCTTTTCTGAGCAACCTGTGCCTCACCACCCTCACAGTAAAGAATTTCTTCCCTATATCCGATCTAATCCTGTCCTCTGCCAGTTTGAAGCCACTGCTCCTTGTCCTGTCACTCCATGGCCTTGTCAAAAGTCCCTCTCCAGCTTCATTGTAACTCCTTTTGGTTCTAGAAGGAGCTGGAATGTCTCCCCAAAGCCTTCTGCAAGCTGAACACCCCCAGCTGTCTCAGCCTGTCTCCACAGCAGAGGGGCTCCAGCCCTCTGAGCACCTTTGTGCCCTCCTCTGGACTTGCCTCCAGCAGGTTCACATCCTTCTGGTGTTGGGGCTGCAGAGGGGTCTGGTGCTGCTGTGCCAGAAGCTGGATCACAGTCCTGGGTGTTCAGGTCATATCTCTTACACTGCAGCTGAACCACAGAAATCACTGAACTGTTCAGTTTCCCAAACTAAAATGGAAAACTAAAGCTGGTTAAGTGGGGGATAACGTCTGTACCTACTCTTTTGACACTATTTCCTATCCCATAAGATTAAATTCTATGGAAATAGTTTAAGGAAATAGTTATACCTACCCCACAGGAGGTGCAAATTTTCCCAGGGAGATCATCTGCATTCCCAGCCAGGACTTTTTCCTGAGAGAGTTAGAAGGAAGAATGAGGAGAAAAAGATTATAAGATCTATTCACTTCAGGACAAAAAGATCTTTAACTAACTTAAATGTTTTGTTTCCCACCCATGGAGATTAAGCAGGATCATATAGACAAATTCCTCAAAAGGAAATGAACAGATAATAAACCAGTAGACAATTTCCTTTTCTCTCTTTGCAAACCACAGCAAGACACATTTCTCCGAAGATCCAGGAACAGAGCTGTGGGAAGTTGTTCAGGGTGCCCATGCATGCCCCTTATGGAGATGTCTCCTTTTTCAAGTAGCAGCTTTAGGGACACAAACCAGAGAAATATTTTATTAAATACCAGAGGAGTGAGGGGGAAATTGATCTTAGAAAAGCTCAAGTTGCACTGAATGCAGTCATTAAGGAAAATCTTGGATTAATTCCTATCAGGACAGGCGTCATCCTGGCATTGTGCTGCAAAGCCCATCTAACTCCTCCACTGGAGCCAGCTCTGTGCCCTGCTGGCAGAGCTGCTCTGGGACAGCAGAACCCAACAGGCAGCGTTTGGACCCCTTGTTGCTGGCCCACCCTCCTTTTGAGGTGACTCCTCAGTGGAAGCTGTTTTGATCAGTGGTGTGGAGGAAGAGGCTCTTTCTCCATGAGGATCATGACAGGATTTTCTATTTTAAGCTGTACACATTCAAGTCACTGTCTCATTGTCCTGCTTCTCTGTGCACAGGAGCTCATGAAATTGTTTGTTCCTATTCGTGGCCATAAGGAACTTCAGTTTACAGGACTGACTTCCACCATAGGAAATGGAGAAGAATTCAGGCTGGGTGGTGGGGGATGCACCAGGAGAGCATCTCTGTGGGCAGCTGCTGCAGCGAGGGAAGCAGCAGCAGCATCTTGTGCTGTCTGTGCCAGCTGCAGACACTGGAGCAGAATGGGGAGGTCTGCTGTGGAGGGAAGGGAAATCCCTAGCTCTGATCAGCTGACTCCAGTGTCACATTCCTGTCTCAGGAGCACTGCAACCTGGCTCTTTCTGGAGTCAGCATGAGGCTTGAGCCAAACAGCCTTGGAGTCCTTGGAGGACCCTGCCCTCAGGGCATTTGCAACTTGCTCATCCTCTGGGTACAGAAGGTGCCTGGAGCAGCTGCGCTGCCAACCTTTGTGTGTGGGAGCTGAGACATGGGCAGCTCCAGGAGGAACAACCCTGGAAAGGGACAATGCCATCGAGTGAGTGATCCTATCTTGTTAGACGGTCAGACAGGGAAGAACAGTTGAGAATTGATGTTGCTGATGCAAATCTGCTGGCTTTTCTTTTCCAGCAGCACTTTGCAAATGTTGATCTCAGATATACATACCCTCTGATGATCCAGGCTTTGTGGCATCTGTTCTCTTTGAATGTCAGTGTCGCATCCATTGCCAGCTATCTGGCTTTAGTGCTGCCTTATCCTTCTTCAAAAAACAGTGAATAAAGAGAGTGCTGTTATACAACAGCTAATGATTGAGTTTAACTACCAGGTATAGAGAAAAGCCCAGAGGCTACAGCTGAATTGCTGTTTTGCTCTATTAGTTACAGACCTTCTTTGACACACATAATTTTTCTAATAGTTGGAAAGAATGTCACCTACCCTGTTAAGAAAGAAATTATCCTACCCTTGGCCAAAATATATTCCCTGTGTCTCTGGAACCTTCTTCTGAGGAAGTAAAATTCAGAATACCTCACTGAAGTAAGATTAGCAGCTGCCACATCCAGAAATACCTCCCTTATTCTAAACCAATTAGCAAAGGATAATGACTAGTTTCTTTGCACTGGGAAACCATAAATAACATCACCTGTGTGATCTCTGCATTTGAGGGTGTTAGATGCTGGAGTAGATTTTTATCTGAAAAAAGTGTTTGGCTTATTTCTTTCCCTCCACATCTTGTACTTCCAGGAACACCATGAAAAGAAATCAGAATGCTGGTGCCAGTTTTGTCTTGGCCAAAGAAGAAGCCAAGAATCTTTGGGCCAATGAACCTAACACTGAAACTTTGGGTGGCTATTTAAAAAATATTATTTCAAAATAACACCTCAAGGTATAGGTGAAGATCATGGTCAGGTGAAGAGATACTAAAAGATCTAAAACATGAAGTCTAATAGAACAAGTTTCTGGAATATCCTAAAACTTTGTTAAATCCCATTAAATACACCAGTATGGATCAGTTCTGGTAAAATACCAAAGATTAAAATTGCCACCTCACAGCCTCATCTACTCCAAGCAGTTAGAGGGGCTGCTCCCATCATTAGAGGAACCTTCCTATCACTCTTCTGTCCTTAGGTAATTGAATCTTGACATTTGGAACATTCTTGAAAACTTCCAGTAGTCACTTTTAAATCAAGGCTTCAAAGAGACACAATATCCTTTTTCTTACATTCCATTTGCAAAACTCTCCCTCTGTGCTGTCCCCTCTCCAGGATCTCCAACTCCCCAGCATGAGTAGCCAGGGTCCTGCTTTAACAGTTACTGTCTGAGTCACCAGGATTTTCATGTCCTGCCATGTCTGTTTTGTGTAAAAAGTCTTCTTTGTAATGTAATGCCTTCCAAAAGAGCCAGTGGCAACAGATCTCCAGTGTCCTGATTTTGGATGTCAAGTCTCAAAACTATTTACAATTCAGGGCTGTTTGGTTCAAGCACATCTGTCAGAAAAACATCATCATGACACAGAGAATCTGTTTCCTCACTGGTAAAATATGTGCCCGGTTTCCAGTTTGAATTCATCTTTTGTTTCTTGTGTTTTTCTCTGCTATACTCAGAATCATTTAATGTGATATTTTTCCCTGAAGATAATTTTATTTTATGAAAAAGTTACCCCACAATAATTGAACCAGACTTAAATCTTTACTAGTAAGCACTATTGCAACTTTTTATTTCTGCTGTTTGTTCTTGTACCCTTCCTACGTCATAGATTTTTTAAAGAACTTTATAAAATGCATATTATTTTAGTATTTGCTGTTCTGTTTACACATTTTACAGAGCTTAAACTACTTAGTGCTTTTGTTATTGCTCTGAAGCTGTTTAACCCTGCTGTTCCCACAGTGTGATTCCATATAATAGAGACATATTTGAAATTTGCTGATGCTTCTGAAATAGCAAGAACTGCTGTTTTTCTTTGCAGCAAATGCAGAATATGGATTGATGTTAAAATATTCCTATGCAGATCTGTGATACTTCTGAAGAGACAATGCAGAGCATTTCTGCATCAGATAAATTTTGTTCCGTAGGGTTTTTATTGCACCATTTAAAACAGAATCCAAGAAGTGATAGAAGCATTTGGAGATGAAAGAAACCATATTGATTGCAGATAATTTGGATTCCTTGTTTGTAGTAAGTGGAGTTACACTGTGTTTGACACATGTAAGGGAACCTCTCAGCACTTCCATCTTTTCCTCTGGGGCCACTTTAACCAATCCATGGTTGTGGTGCCCAGGGCAGTGTTTTGGCAGCTCCATTGTGATTTCAGCTCACCAGCACTGGCCTTTTCAAGGGAGAGTCCCTTCTCTGACAGGAACAGGTTTTATAGTTATAATAAAAAGGGAAAATAATTTTTTTCAGTAGCTTTTTGGTGCAATCAAGCTTTTTTCATTGATTTCTTAACAAGCTCAAATATCTTCCATATTGATTTTTTAAATGTGCTTTAGTGTTTGAGGGGGGGGTGGTTTTGTTGGGGATTTTTTGGGGTTTGAGGTTGGTTTTATTTGTTTAGGCAGGTTTGTGTGTGTGTGTGTGTCTATTTAGAAAAAAGGCAGTGTACCACCAGACATTTCAATTGTTTCTGTATTCTTCTGTTTCTATATTTTGGTTTACTCCATTCATTTCCCACTACAGGCTCAGTCATTCTTCTTGGAAAATGCCCCTACCTTCAGTGCTTTCTCAGAGACATGTGTTCCCTTTTAAACTGTCATTAAAATTAGTTTCTATGATGTGATAGTCAGGAATGCTTTGTTCAAACAAAATCTCTTCTTTGCCGATTTTTTTGTAAGACTCTGATTGTGTTTAAAGGTTCAGATCTGTTTCAAGATTTATTCCTGGCTTGGAAGCAGTGTAGCTTTGCACAGGGATGGAAGATGCAACAGAATATGGGAAAAAGGGTTGTGAGTGGGGTTCTGAAGAGACATTTTATATATATATGCATGTGTGTGTGTGCTGTGTGTATATAAATATAATGTGCAATATTTAAATATCTGTCACATGTGGCCTTGACAACGCTGGGTTAATGGCTGGACTTGATGATCTTGGGGATCCTTTCCAGCATAAATGATTCCATGACTTTCCCAGGTGACCCTTAAGATTTTGGATCTGGCACATCCACCCCATTGCCACAGCGTGCTGCTACAAAGCCTGTAAGCTCAAATCCTACAGTTTAAGAACAAAATAAAACCTCTCGCTGACAGTGAAAACGATTTGTAGTTGATGCTGAACACATCGAGCGGGATTTCCAAGGCGAGGCTTTTCCCCAGGAGCGGCGATCTCAGCCCCAGCCTTTCCTGGCTGGACGGGCCACAGGTGTTCCTGCATTGCCACCTGCTGGGGGCTGCGCCCAGGGCAGGGACACGGGGACACGGGGACAC